>VSMD01041886.1:0-76931 GCA_008750895.1 Mirza zaza
TTTTTTTGAGACAGAGTCTCACTTTATTGCCCAGGCTAGAGTGAGTGCCATGGTGTCAGCCTAGCTCACAGCAACCTCAAACTCCTGGGCTCAAGCGATCCTCCTGCCTCAGCCTCCCGAGTAGCTGGGACTACAGGCATGAGCCACCATGCCCGGCTAATTTTTTCTATATATATTAGTTGGCCAATTAATTTCTTTCTATTTATAGTAGAGATGGGGTCTTGCTCTTGCTCAGGCTGGTCTCAAACTCCTGAGCTCAAACGATCCGCCCACCTCGGCCTCCCAGAGAGCTAGGATTACAGGCGTGAGCCACCGCGCCCGGCTGTATTACCTTTTATAAAGTAAAAATTTATTACTTGAGGTGAATGATTTTTAACCAGGATCTGCTTTTGTTTCATATTCAAATTACATAGCCATGCATTTGGATTCTTCCCATTTTTAAAATCTAGGATTTTTTTTACAAATTTCATTATGGTTGACAATGAAACTAAAAAGTGAATTCAAATTCAAATTCAAATTCACAAGTGAATTCAAATTCAAATTCACATTTCTGTGACACATTCATGGAAACCAATGACTCTGAACTCTATTTTCTTTTGGCATTCTACCTTTTTCTCCCCCAATTTATTCAAGAATCCAAACAATTTTATTTAACTTCTTCTGTAGACAGCTTTTCATTTTCTGGTTTTGGTTTGATTTATTTTTTTCTTTTCAATACCTCGGGAGAAATAATATAGTATCTTTTTTTTTTTTTTTTTTTTTGAGACAGAGTCTCACTCTGTTGCCCAGGCTAGAGTTCCATGGTGTCAGCCCAGCTCACAGCAACCTCAAACTCCTGGGCTCAAACAATCCTCCTGCCTCAGCCTCCCAAGTATCTGGGACTACAGGCATGTGCCTCCATGCCTGGCTAATTTTTTCTATATATTTTTAGTTGGCCAATTAATTTCTTTCTATTTTTAGTAGAGACGGGGCGGGGGGGGGGTCTCACTCTTGCTCAGGCTGGTTTCGAACTCCTGACCTTGAGCGATACACCCACCTTGGCCTCCCTGAGTGCTAGGATTACAGGCATGAGCCACCACACCTGGCCTATAGTATCTGTGCCTGGCCAATGAGCCAGGAAACTTCATCAGCAGTTAATTTTTGTCCTTAAGAAATTTCCTTTAACAAACCACAGCAATAGTTATGATATAATTAGCAATTTGTTATATAGTAGTCTCAAATTTATGAATATAAAATAATAACTTTATGGATATATAATAGCATTATAATTATTTATTACAAAAGTGAATTATGTCATAATGCAACTCTTTTAGATCTAAATTAGAAATTCAGAGCTATCATTCAGGCAGACAATATGAATTGTAATGCAAACCTTCAAGTTTAGTTGAAAGCACAAAACAATTAGAGGATTTTTAAAAAATTTAGATAAAAATCAAGTTGGAAAAGCAACTCCTTGTTTGGAAACACATTATTACAACACTAGTTATTCAAGACAATAAGGTCTTTATCAAACTCATTCTACTTCAATTTACAAAGCAAGTAAATGTCAACCCTGTTAGAAAGTCTCTTTATTTCCATCTGTCAGGAATTATCATAATAAATGGGTTTTTGTTAGATAAGACATTTTACTGTTACTTGCCAGCAAATTATTGTAGTAAGAATATAAGTTGCTTACCTTTGGAGTCGGCAGTTAAATAAAAATGTGAGAAAACATTCGAAATAATGATGTCTATGATAGTTTCCATAGAAGTCACACCCTTGAGCAATAAACAACCTGAACAACCGTCCTTAGCTGCTCTAAACATTTGAGTGGCCATTACAGTTAATAAAGACCATATAGAAACAACCTGTGCAGTAAATGGAGCATAGTTTAAGGGATTGTGAGACCTGTGATTGGATGCTGGTTTCGCTGTTTGCTAACTGTGACCTTGAGCTCCAAATGGGGATAAGTATGCCTAATTCTTCAAACTGCTGCCTGAAAGTCACAGGAGACATCCCCAGTTCTGAGTAGTAAATGCGATCATGAGATGTGAATAAGGTTTCCATTTGGCACTTGTTAAAAACGTGCTTGCTTTTAATAAGAATTTTATTATGTTTTTAAATCACATGAAGGATACATGCAGGGCCAGTAAAGGACAGTGATTCCCATGGACATGGGGTCAGTTCCTGTTTAGTCACCTGCTTTGCATTTTCACTGGTGCATTTTCACTGCGGGGGGGAGCCCAAGAGGCTGACATTTTGACTTTCTTAGGAAGCCAAATGTTCAGGGCTTGTTTGATGTTTGCAAACGAGCCACTGAGAGAACTGAAAACCCGATGGTGATCTTTAAAGCAACCCCAACCAGCAAAGGGCTCTGTTAAAAAAAAAAAAAAAAACCTCAGGAAGACACAGGGTTTCTATTTTGAGAAATGAAATTTTGCAAAAACAACCAGAAAAGCATTGAAAGTCCCAGAAATGGGGAGAGTGTCTGCCTCAACAGAAGCCCGGAGGAAGTTTGCGGGAACGTCCCCTTCCCCTGCGTTCCGGAGGGTTCTGCGTGGTTACAGCGCTGCCTCTGGGGCAGCCTGGGAAGGGGAGAAGGGAGCGTGCAGCGGCTGTCATTCATCCACCCAGCTTTAGCGAGGGTCTGCTGTGTCCCAGGCTCTGGCCCAGGTGCGCGGAGACAAGTGAAATCAGACAGGCTCGCGGTCCACACGGGGCTCGTTCATGCACTGTCTTTCTCGCACTTTCTCTATCTTTCTCCCCAGGTCCTGTTTCTCCTTCCTTCCTTCCTTCTGCATCCTAGGTGACAGTCTTCCCTTCGCCCCAGGAGCCCGGTGCTCCATCTCTTACCATGATTTCAGACGTTCACCGAAGGGAAAATGACTGCAGGTTCCACCTGCCATGCCTTTGCTCCAAGCCCCCTCCCACCTGCCTATAGGAGTCCTTCCTGTGCATCCAAGAACAGCACAAATGCCACCTCCTCCACGCAGCCTTCCCTGGTCACCCAAGTTAAAAACAACTTGCCCCTCATCTCTGATCCAACAGCCCTTTCTTTGTACTTTTCTTTTTAGCACTGACCATATACCTGCCTTTGGCTATAGCTGCTGGGGCCAGGGTGGTGTCTTCCCACCTAGACTGGGGTCGGGGTGGGCGTGGGGCAGCCCTTTCTGCATCCATGTCCCATGTCCCGTTCTTCTCTACCCCTGCCACCTGTCTCACACTGCTGGACACATACCACGTGCTAAAAAAAGTTTGCCTGGATTGTATTTCTTTTTTTCTCTAAATTTAGCTATCCAGCATTATACCGATTAAACTCTTTAGTTGCTGGTCACTCTGCCACCATGGGGCCACGCACAGTTCTTATGCTCTATTTATTTCATATATTTTAGTCTGCCTCATTCTCCATACTCATTCCGCCACCCACGCCGTCCCACTGCTGCCATAGATTCTTGTTTTATTAGAGTGTGACCTAATCTATCTTCTATAATGTTATTTACGCATTTGTGTAAGCTCCAGTCATACTTGGCATTGTTGGCACTGAGTTTGCCTTTTCGATAAGTGCATGAAACACTTCCACTGGAATTTCAGGCACCAGCAGCCACCGAGGAAGTGTTTCGGGAAGGTGACCCTTGGGATCCCAACAGGAAGCAGTGGGCAGCCTGGTCTGGCCAACGGCTGCTGCTGCTTGTCCAGCCCCCACCCCCACCTTTGAGCCTCGGTCCCCACAGGTCTACACAGCTGCTCCTCTGCCAGCCAGGAGCCCCTCCGGGAGAATTCTCGCTCCCAAGAGATTGCCGACCTCCTTGACACATACACTATTTGGGAACACCCATTTCTGTCCCCCCCTGCATCTTTCGGCTTGCACTCCGTGATGTCACACACTCTTGGCAAAGTGGCCCCCTCTCACCCTGTGGTGAAGAAATGCCATCAGCCTAACGGTTCTCAAACTCTTCAATCTCAGGACCCCCATACACGCTCAAAAGTTATTAAGGAACCCAAAGGGCTGTTGTTTATTTGTTTCATATCTACTTACACTGGCTGCATCAGAAATTAAAACTGAAAAAGTTTTTAAATGTTTATTTAATGTCTTTTTAAAATGGCGCTAACACGATTATATCTTAAACATAGCATATTTTATGAAAAATAACTGTTTTCCAAAACATGACAAATTTAGAGAGAAGAATAGCATCGTTTTACATTTTTGCAAAGCTCATTATTAATGTCTAGCTCCAGCTTGATAAAAGAGAGCTGGATTTTCAGGTCTGCTTTTGCATTCAGTCTGTTGCTGTGTCATACGTCTTTGGAAAACTCTACTGTATACTTGGGAGAGATTAAGAGTGAAAAAGGCAACTAGCATCTCAATATTATTATGTAAATGGTTTTGACCTCATCAACCCTTGGCAAAGGTCTTTGGAACCCCCAGGGGATCCCTGGACCATACTTTGAGAACTAGCACCTTAGATCATAGGTTTCTTGATGATAAGGCCATTCTCTGTTCATCCTTACAGTCTGGGTTTTAAACAGAAGATAGTTGAGACTCAGTACATCCTGTTTGACATATTTGGAAATATCTGTGTCATTGTGGGTTTATCCTACCCATAGCCATCATCTGGGCAACTATTCCACTTATTCTAGTGATACTGCTGAAGGTATTTGGATACTCCATGGAGGACGGTGGTAGAGAAGTTGGCAGTTCTGTCGAATATCCTTAGTGGTCTCAAATTTTTGTTCTTTGAGGAGCATTTTTATTTTTGGAAACAGCCAAAGGACATTCACAGTGAAATTTTGTAGTCTTATTGGGCAACACTGAATTTTGAATTTCTTAAAAGTAATACTGACTTCTTAGAATTCGGATTGCAAATCTGATGGCCATCTAAGTGTACGCATGTGTTCACACATGTGCAAAATGATGTTCATAGAAACTTAATAACGACATCATCATTTCAAGAGTAAAAATGGAAACAATCTAAAGGTCCACTGCTGGGTGATCAGTTAAATAAACTGTGGGCATCCATAGAATAGAACATTCTGCAGCTGAAGAAAAGAATGAGAAAGCTCTGCATACTGATAATAAATTAACTCCAAGACACACTTTTAAAAAATAATAAATAATAAATTATATTATTATAAAATAAAAAATAATAAATTAACTCCAAGACATACTTTTTTAAAAGTAAAAGGTAAGGCAATGTGTATAGTAAATTATGATCTGTAGGCAAAAAACCTTCGTAGTGTGCGTGTATGTGTTTGCTCGTGCATGCAAAAGGTGGACAATAAATTGGGACTGCTGGCTGCCTCCAGGAAGGGCAACGAGTTGGCTGAGGTCAAGGGTAGAAGAGCAGATTTTCAAGGATTATCCTTTCATAACTTTTGAATTCTAAACCATCTGAATGTTACATAAATGAAACAAAACTTTAAATGCCCCAAACCGAAAAGATTATGATGTCCTCCCTCCTTACAAAACTAAAAATAAAAACAATTTCTAACACTTAGAAAGGCTATTCTCCAAAAAAGAGTTCTGAGTATTCTCTGAGCAGTAGCACGATTTTTAGGAGAAATGTACAATGTCCAAGGGGACAGGTGGGAGGAAACAACAGAAAGGGGCAAGGAGAGGCACTTGTGAAAAGAACTCATCGTTTTCTTAGTTACCCTCGAGTCATTTCGCAAATAGGGAAACTGAGTCCAAGCAGGGGAAGTGACTCATCCATGTCCCCTGGGTTCTTGGTTGTAACGCTCGCCTTGTTAGAGAGGGGATTTCCTGCCTGCTCCTGCAGATCTCTTTGTGGGGGGTTGGCAGGGGTGGGGGAGCAGAGGTGACAATCCCCTTTCCTCTGGTCTTCAGCACACTTCTCTCCTGCCTCACGCCCTGACCAGGGGCTGGAGGCCAAGGTGGGCGAGCGCCTGGGACGGTGACTGTGGGACCGTGGCTTCCCTATTCTTCCTCTCCGCTCTCCCGCTTGCCACACATGCCCAGGCAGGGCTTCCTCCTCGGGGCTCCCACAGGACACTGCCCTTGGCCTTCGATTTCTGAAACTGGCATTGCCCAGCTCAACTATCACCTACTTTTATCGCACAATTGGACTTGTGCAGAGCAACTTTGGGATACTTTAAACCAATTTCTTCTTCAAAGGATAAAGATTTGCCATCAACTAAGAGATTCAAAAGTCTGTGGTGTAGGCTCTTCAAAATTCTGGTGGAGGTTGGGTGACCCTGGTCAGGCTGCTATGAAGGACTCTTTGGCATTCATTCATTCATTCATTCACTCAACAAATATATATTGAACCTATTCCCCGAAGGAGGCATTGTTCTACACATTGGGGATACAGTGGTGACCAAAACAGAGGAGGTTTCTGTTCTGTGGAGCTCACATTCTTGGGATGAGAGACTGACAATACTCAAGTAAACAAATGAATGATCGGGGTAATTTCAGATGCTGATAGATGAGAGGGAAAGGCTGGGAGCTGCCTTTGGATTTGTGCTGCGGAAGCGCTGTCTGAACATGCTTTCATCTGGACAGCGGTGCTATCTCCATGCCCTCTGAGGCCACCCCCCACCCTCCGGTGGTGACTCTAACATCCTCCCGTCCGACAGGCTCCCATGGAGGAATGAAAGGCGTGGAGGAGAAGAGGGGCGCCAGCTCCCCGGGGTCCTGCATCTGCCCGTTGCTGCTAAAGACCGCCGAGAAACTCTGCTTCTAGCTACGGGGACCACCTGTCCTTGGAACCTCAGTACCTGGAACAAGAAACCCTGGATGGATCTGGATGGACCCCTTGGCAAAATGAATGGGACCGACTGTAGGTTTCAGGACTCGAGAGCCAGCAACGCCTCCCTGGACAATCCTACCCCACTGCTCTGCTCAGGTGAGACCAATGCAAAACGGTGGTTACTTACTGTTAGCTATTAGTCAGACCTCTGAGCTCATAAACAATTCTGTGAGACAGGTATTCGTATTACGTCCATTTCTTGGATGAGCTTAGAAAGGTTACGTGGGTGTCCTAAGATCACCCAGTTAGGACGTGCACGAGACCCGGGTGACTAGACCTTCAATCTCAGGCTCTTTCATGACGTCATCCCTTATGCTTGTTCCTCCTGCCCCCACGCCCCTCCTCTGCCTTCCCGGGGTGGGTGCTGCCCTGTCTGGCCCCGGCTGGACACTCACATGCTGTCTTTCCACCTTGCTGTAAACAGGTGTGCCCTACCCCCGCCAGCCTCCCCCAGCTGGCGCCCCAAGTTCCCCTCTCATCGCTCAGGGCTATCTGTGTCATCTCACCCTCCACACGCGTCCACACAGCATGCCCTGTGACTTGGAGCCCCATCTGGGATGACTCACAGCTGGTGCCGCAGTCACTGGGAAGAGGTGGTGTCCAAGCCCCTCCCTGCCCCTCGTCCAGCAGGTGGACAGAGCTTTCAAAGGAAAACTCGCTGAGGTCAGAGGGCGGAGAGGGAAAAAGGCAGAGAGGAAGGGAGCTGTTAAGAGGGCCAACCCGATTCCACCTGGCCTTGGTGCCCCGAGAGGCTTTAATTCTTGGTGCTTGTACCCCACATGCTGTTTGTCAGCAGTGAGGATTACATTGCCCTGGTCACCCCATATGTTCCCTCCACAACCCCCCAATAGCAGTCTCTGCGTTAGAGTGTCTGAGTAGCCAGCTCCCAAGACAAGGGGCCAGAGAGGTGGCACCTGTCAGGAGGGCTGAATGTCACACAGCGCCACTTGATTGGGGAAAACATAGGCAGGGGCCTGAGTTCGGGGGAAGAGAGCTTTGCGTTTGGAGTCAGAAACGCAGACTCAAGTCCTGACTCCAGCTCTTACCCCAGCCAGGTGCCTTCCCCTGCGCTCCTCACCGTACGGCGGGAGGATTTTAAGACTCCTTCTAACTCTGAGAATGTGGGGACAGACTGCTGCTGGAGAGGAGATGGGCTCGGTGTCTCCATCCCTGGAGGCAGGAGAAATTCTTTCGCACTGTGAATAATCCTCCCCTTCCTTACCAGAACACAGGCAGACACTCTCATACCTGTCACCTCTTTGTGCTCGTAGCCCAGCCTGCTGGTGGCCTGACCTCTGTCACGACCCCTGCCCCGTACGTATCTCTGCCCCTGGTTGTCTTTCTTCTGGACGTCCTGCCACATCTGCTTACTCTTGGCAAGAAGAGTAGAGCTCAGGAGTGAAACAATCACAAGGAGGCAGCAGACGTGGGTTCCAGAGAGACGTGGGTTCAAGTCCAAACTCTGCCGCTTACCAGCTCCATGACCTTGATGGAGTCTGATCCCTGCGAGCTGTTTTCTTTACTGCAGAATGGAAATAATGATTGCTCCTACTTCATGCCTACCTATGAAGATTGTGTGAGATAATGGGTGTGCCCAGCATATATTAAGTCCCCAACAAATGGTAGCTCATGTTACCATTGAGGATCCTGTAGAGCTTGTTTGCACATGTGTGCAAGAATTATTTTCACATCTCCTTTGCTTTTCCTCTCCTTCCCTTTCTGCAGAGAATAGCACTGCCATCCAGCCAGAGACTGAAACTGCAGGGCTCAGCAGGTGGGTGAGAGAAGGGTTGGGCCGTGGAGGGGGCAGGCTGGGGGGTCCTCGGGAAGGGGGTCCCTGGGGACTGTGCAGGTGGGGCCGAGGAGAAGGGCCCAGAATGGCCGGCCACTGGGAGGTGGAAGCCCAGAGCTGGGAGGGATTCCCAAGGGGTGGGGCGCTTTTGTGGATGGTCACCAAAGCCAGCCAGGGCAGCGGGGTGTCCTCACTTCTCTTGGTTGCTTCCCTCAGCCTGAGCACAGCAGCCACGGTCCTCTCTGGCTCCATTGGTGTCGCGGCCCTCATCCTGCTCCTGCTGTGTCTTTTGTACATGACCCTGAAGAAATGGAGGCACGAGAGTGAGTGGAACATCCCCAGCCCTGGAACTGGGGGTGAAGGAAGAGGAGAAACTGAGGCAGAGATGGGGATGTCCTTCCCAAGGGGCAGCCTTGGGGGAGGAGGGGAGTGGGCGGGGTGTAGGTTCTCTTCTCTGGAGTTGCCAGGGACACCGTACGTGGCAATAAGATGTGTCCATCGCACAAGCTCTTCCCGTTGAGAGCCACATACAGTATGCGCCATCTGCATACTGCATATTTGAAAGAAATATTGACACCAAATCATCTCCTCTAAATAAAAACAAAATTATAAAGTGTACTCCTTTCCCTCCCTGTCTTCCTGGGAATTTAACTTAGTCTCAGAGGCCCGTTTGGGTCGAACATGGTGGATTTTGCCTTTCAAAGCTGAGTCCTAAATCAACCACGCAAAGACGGCTACCACCCCGAGTCAGACTGACGCTGAGCTTGTTGATTTTTCTAGGACTATTTAAGAGACAGCTGAGGCATCAGAGCAACTTTCTCCACAAATCTTCGGTGAGGAAATAGTCGAGTCACACCTAGCGGGGCTCCGGGCCTTCTCCGCCGGGATTTCTTCTTGTCCCTAGACAGACCCCACACAGCGGGAGGTGGGGACGAGGCAGGGAGCAGGCCTGGAAGACAGTGCTTGTGGAAATGGAGAGAGACTCAGGCTTGCTCAGCGAGAACCCCGTGTTCTACCCGCCGTCCTGCAGGGACAGCCCAGGACCTGGTTTTGTCATTGCAAGTTCCTGGTGCCCAGCCATCTGCCTCTAACCAGGGTTCTGTCTCTAGGACCTGTCCTACCACGCCGATGCCATCTACTCCAACGTGATCCGCCTGGCCCCCCGGAAGGAGGACGGATTCGCCGTTTATGCCAACGTGCCCCCTTTCCACTGCCCCAGGAGGACTTCCCCGGACCGGGTGGAATACGCCTCCATCGTGTTCCACTGACCGGGACCAGCGAGAAGCTCAGAGTGGGGAGTCAGACCTGGGCCCTGGCTGGACCCTGCACAGCGCTCGCTTGAGACTTGTGTATATGTGTGGGTGTGTTTAAAAAACGCATAAAACCTGTTCTGATGGAGGTAAATGGCTGAGTGCTACTTCTCGTTTATTGGAATGTGCGTGCGGTTCTAATGGACAGGAGTGACATAAGAGACAAGGGACATGCTCACCCAGACCACCCCCGGCCCCAGAGTCAGGTTCCTGAGACAGACTGGCCAAGAAAGGAGCTCTTTCACCAAAAATAAGACAGGGTCTTATATTTATTTTTCCTCAAGAAGACACCCTAGGGCTTATTTTCAGGGGATGTGTTATTTTTTTTAAGTACGGTACAACCATCTACATTTATTCAAATAGAGTGAAGTCGTCTTCTTCTGGAACATCATCATCACTCTCCAAACCCCGAATCCCATTCTGAATTTCTTGCGACTCTATTTCCTTTAGAACCACTGGCCCCGATCTCTCATGTGGAGCCATAGAGCTCTCATGGGGCAGATGAGAAGGGCTGCTCGTCTTCTTTTCCACTCCGCGACAAAATGCATGGGTTGTGCAGATGTACTGTGTAGCCACGCCCGTCACTAGGTCTTATTTTCGGGGTAGGGCTTGTATTGGGCAGATGCTTAGAAAATCCTGCTAGGGCTTATTTTATAGATAGGTAGGGGAAACACGGTAGCTCTTGCTCCTCTTGAGGCAAGGGCTGAGAAGGGGGAATTCACACCGTTCAGGGCCCAGCTTCTGGTTTTTGTCTCTCCTATCCTGCCCCGTCAGGAGTTAACACCCCGTAGGAGTGAATTCATGGGTCACCTGCATAGCTGGGGACACGTGCATGGCTGACTACCTTGCATGTCTGCCTGGTGCAATTGCTGGACAACACGCACGTACACAAAGGGTAATACAATGGCTTGTGTGCGGGCTGGATGTGCCAATGGTGAGTTCCTCATGATGCCTCCCATGGGTCCAAGACGTGTGTGCATCATTCATTGTGTTGTTTTGCTTATTCTCTGCTCTATGCTAAAAAGATATTGTTGAAAATGTTTTTTTTTTTTTAAAAGAAGCCTGCAGATAACCCCATGGCTAACAGTGATAAGAGAAAAGGAAGCCTTTGTGTTCTTTATAGCACAGACAGTGAAACTGTTAGAGAAACCGGGCAGCTGTGCAAGCGTGGAACATCTCAGCGAAGAGTGTGGTGTTGGAACGACCACCATGCATGACCCGAAGAAACAGAAGGATCCGCTGTTCAAGTTCTCTGCTGAAAGTGACGAGTAGCAGAATAAGGAAAAACAGAAGAACACTATGTAAAGCCAAAACTGAAGATTCGGCCATGCACTGAAGACTGAACACACGCCACTTCACGGTGTGATCAGGGAGCAAGCACAGATCTATCACGGTGACCTCAAAATGGAAGGAAACTGCAAATATTCAAAAGGCTGGTCGCAGAAATTTTTAAAAGATGCGGCATGACATCTGTAAAGATGTGCGGTGATAAAGCATATGCTGATCGGGAAACAGTGGAGAAATTCATTGATGAGTTTGCCAAGGTTGTCCCCTGATGAGCATTTGACACCAGAACAAGTCTATGATGCTGCTGAAACATCACTGTTTGGGCATTACTGTTTGGGCATTACCCAAACAGTAAACATCACTGTTTGGGCATTACCCAAACAGTAAACATCACTGTTTGGGCATTACTCTGACTACAGGCCCTCTAGGAATCAAGGATGCCAAAGACATAATCTTAATAACTGTGCTGGGGCGTGCCAATGCAGCAGTGTAAACCTCCAGCGACAGCCCAAAGCCAGTGTGCTCACTGTTTTCAAAGAATCAATTTCTTACCGGTCCATTATTATGCTCACAAGAAGGCTCGGATCACCAGGGACATCTTTGCAGATTGATTTCCCAAACATTTCGTGCCAGGGACTCACGCTCACAGCAGGGAAGCCGGACTAGAGGATGACCTCAAGACTTTGTTCTCCCGTCACACCTGTTCTGCTCATCCTCCAGCCGAAATTCTCATCCAAAACAAAGTTGATGCCATGTACCTCCTGCCAAATGTGACTCCATTCATCAGCCATGTGACCAGGGTACCCTCAGATCAATGAAGAGGAAATACAAAATCATTTTCCTGAATAGCACGCTAGCAGCAGTGAATGAACAGAGGCGTAGGTATGGAAGGTTTTCGAAAGAAATTTAGCATGAAGGATGCCCTACGTGCTGTTGCCAACACTTGGGACTCGTGAGTAGAGACTCAGGTGTGCGTGCCTGACGCAGCTGCTGCCCCCTGACTGTATTCAGTGACGATGATGAACGAGGTGGTGACTTTGAAGGATTCCATATGTCAAAAGAGAAAAAAAGGGATGTCTGATCTCCTTACACATGCAAAATATTTACCTTCAGAGTCCGCCGGTAAGCTGGAAGACGTGTATGTTGAAGACGTTTTCAACATTGCGAATGAGGCGCCAGCTGTTGATGAGGCTGTTAGTCTCACAGCTGGTCCAGGTGTTCCGGTGATGCCGCTGTGTTGCTTAGTTGCCCTGAACACATTAGTTTTTCACCGTGTAAATGGCACGTCAGGCTCTTTACGGTTAAGTACTTAGATGTGAATAATAGTGAGAAAATGATTGCTTATCAGTAGCACCTAAATTCGGGGTCCAGAATGATCGTGATGCCAAACAGCCACAGATCGTCCGCATGGGTGGCTGGGACAAGTGACACCTTTGCTTTCTGAGAGTGCAATGTACACAAGCTTTATTTTGTGCACAGAATTATTAAAAATATCACATAAAATTATCTTCAGGCTATGTGAGTAAGATATATATGAAATATTAGTGAATTTCATGTTTAGACTTGGGTCCCATCCCCAAGATATGTCATTATGTATATGCAAATATTCCAGAAGGGAAAAAAATCCAAAATCCAAAACACTTCTGGTCACGAACATTTTTGGGTAATGGATACTCAACCTGTATTTAAAGATAATAAAGCCTGGCATTTGTAGAGTGTTTTATAACTAACAAAGTACTTCATATGGGCTCATGGAATCTTGAACAATACTATGAGGTAGGCATTTTAATACATCTGTCACGAGGGTTAAGCTTCAGAGTACAGAGTGAGATCTTTAATCCATAAAAAGTGTAATCTGCAAGAAAGGGAAAGGGTGGTAGAGGTGGCAAGAAGCCACTGTCTACAGAGCGTTGCCCTTATACCAAGGGTCCTCAAACTTTTTAAACAGGGGGCCAGTTCACTGTCCCTCAGACCATTGGAGAGTGCGCACTGTGGGCCTGGCACCAGTCAGCTGCTAAGCACGACAGGCAGGGGAGGCAAAGACACCCGCAGGGCCGGATAAATGTGCTAGGCAGCCTGCATGTGGCCTGAGGGCCATAGTTTGAGGACTCCTGCCCTAAAGGCACAGTGCCCGGGGCTGCATATGTGTCCTCTATCTAGACCTGCTGCCTGTTGGGTGCACCCTAAGACATGGCAGGTTGAGTGTGCAAAATGTCAATTAGCTAGAAGATACAGACAGTAGAGAAATACTGCATGAAGCAAATGGTTTTGAAATAATGATAAGAATAATAATAACGAATGGTCTGACTTAGAATTCTAATTCTGCTACTTACCACCACTCTGTGATTTGGGGCAAGTTAACCTCTCCAGTCTTGAGATTCTTCATTTTAAAATAGTATCCACAATGTATTCCTTGTAAGGTTGTCCTGAGCATTAACTGAGTTGGTGCCTGGTGGCTGGTATAGTGGTATAGACTGGCATACAACTGGTAGAGTGGCTGGTGCTCAAAAAACAGTTAAGTCATTTTATCACTAATAATATACATATTCGAAAAAATGGAGATACTATGGAGATACTATAGAGTATACACCTATGGAGATACTATAGAATTACTGCAAAATGACAATTCATTGCTTCCCAGGTTGTAATGAAATAGATACACTCAAACACTGCTAGTGGAGTTGTAAGATGGACTTTCTGACAGCAAAAGGTCAATATAAGAGCAATAGAGACACCTTTCCTCTGACTTCAATATCTGCTCTTGGAATTTCACCCTAATAATAATAATATAAATACATTACTATATATAAAATATAATATATAATATAATATAAAATATAATAATATATAAATATATAATAATATAAATATATTATATATAATATAATAACAATCAAAAATAACCCAAAAGGCTGGGGGCAGTGGCTCACGCCTGGAATCTTAGAGCTTTGAGAAGCCAAGATAGGAGAATCACTTGAGGCCAGCTCAAGACCAGCCTGGGCAACACACAGAGACCTTATCTTTACAAAAAGTAAAATAAAAATTAGCCAGCCTTGGTGGTGCACGTCTGCAGTCCCAGCTACTTGGGAGGCTGAGGCAGGAGGATCAGTTGAGCCCACCATTTGGAGGCTGCAGTGAGCTGTGATCACGCCACTGCACTTCAGCCTGGGTCACAGGGTGACACCCTATCTCAAAAATAAAACAAAATAATAAAACGAGCCCCCTAAAGTTTAACATATACAGAGGTATCCATTACAGTATTATCTCCAATAGTAGAACGTTGGAAACAACTGAATGATAATGACCCACAGGAATGGCTTGGAATTCAGGGTAATATCAGCAAGGTGAGATATTCAGCAGCCATTACAAATACTATGAGAGATGTCTGGGTGTGGAGGGACCCTCGTTTATGAACTCCCTGCAGTGGGAGGAGGCCTGGGAGAGTGTAAAAAAGAGCAAAGCAAGCATAGTAGCAGGGACACTGCTGAAAGGGTGGCAGTTCCAGAGTACAGAAGCCTGACATACCTTGTTGGGATCTTGGATTTCATCCTGAATGGGAAGCCATGGGAAGCCACTGGAGAATTCTAAGCAGAGAGTGACATAACCAGAATTGTGTGTATTAAAACCTCCTTAGTTATAAGGTGGAAAACAATTTTAAAAAACTATTTTTGCCGGGCACGGTGGTTCACGCCTGTAATCCTAGCACTCTAGGAGGCCAAGGCGGGTGGATCGCTCAAGGTCAGGAGTTTGAGACCAGCCTGAGCGAGACCCCATCTCTACCAAAAATAGAAAGAAATTAGCAGGACAACTAAAAATCTATTAAAAAAATGAGCGGGGCATGGTGGCGCATGCCTGTAGTCCCAGCTACCTGGGAGGCTGAGGCAGGAGGATTGCTTGAGCCCAGGAGTTTGAGGTTGCTGTGAGCTGTGCTGACGCCACGGCACTCACTCTTGTCCAGGCAACAGAAGTGAGATTCTGTCTCAAAAAACAAACGAACAACAACAACAAAAAACCACTATTTTTTAAAAAATGCAAGTATACAGACAAGGCCATTATGCAAAAATGTATTAGGGTGATTGGATCGTGAGTAGGACTTTTTCCTCTTTTGGAAAATCCCTGATCCTGTTGGCACTCCATTTCCCCCTTCGGAATGGAGAGAGAAAATCGATTCTCCCGCAGAGAGTAGCTCTGTTCTCTGTGAGACAAATGTGTCTCAACGAATGTGGGAGACATTACGCACAGCAGGGGTGGCGGGCTTGGAAGGCTGTTATCTTAGGAAACGGTGAGGGGCTGGGTTATCGGCCTCCATCAGAGCCTCCTTCTCCACCAGGTGATAAACTATCAAAAATAGCTTCCTCTTAATGGTACAGGCGTTATAACTTCATCTATCACTGTTCTGATCTCCCCTCGCATGTTACCCTTGGGGCTGGAGTCTTGTCAGCTGAAAGCAGAGAGAAGGGGGCCGTATCATGCCGGGCTTGGCGTGGAGCCTGGACCCAGGCCTCGGAGAGGAGCAGGAGCCTGAGCCCATTCCCAGCGGCCTCCGGGCAGGAGCAGGCTAACCGCCTGTGAGCAAAGTGGCTTTTCCTCTTTCGCAAGTGTTTGCGTGTAGTGAGGAGCGGGTAAGATGGCAGGCAGTCACCACGCATGGGTAACAGAGCACTTTAATTCAGCCCTTTATCCACGCCAAAAACATTTATTGAGCACCTACTAGGTGCAGGCAGAGTTTTGGCAAGAGGGGATACAGAGAGTGAGGCATAGACCTCCACGCTCTCACTTTGCTATTTAGAGGGCAGTCGCAGACAACACCTAAGACACAAAATCAAGGCATTTGAGAGCAGAAAGGATGCTGGAAATAATCTACTCGAAACTCTTTATAATCATCTGTGAGAAAAATGCCATCCACAAAGGATAAATGCCTCAGATCTCCAGGACTTTGAAGTTTAGGTCAAGTGGATTTTCCACTAAACCCCGACGAATCTTACAAAGACGGAAGCATATTGCTGCAACACTGTCCTGGTGAGAGTGTGCACAAAAACGTAGCTGTTAAATAAAGGTGCCACCATCTCTGACATGGGATTTAAAAATGCCCATCCTAGTCCCCAATCAAATGAGGATCTCTAAAAATGGCACACCGAGGACCCCAAAATATGTTGTATTCAAAGATCCTCAACAACTACATGGTATTGTGAGCCTCGGAGTAGCATCATGGAAGGTTCTGGTCCAAGAGTGGTCCACACAGGAGACTGGAGCAGTGTGACTATTATGGGATGTTGCATGATGTTGGCGGCTGCCCTGTCTACACCAGGTTCATGCAAACAGGTAATAGAAATAGCAAGTCAAGGATCTTGGCTTGATTGCCACAGCTTAACTGTAGCCAGAGGGAGTGACCTAGAGCCCGTGGCTGAGCTGGGAGCAGGGAGAGGCGTGTATGGATACTGGCAGGGCAAACCTGGAGCAGGTGTGGAGAGCCCAGGTAGGAAATCACTCCATGTAGCCGCTACCACTGTTCTTGTGCTGTTCTAAAATCTCGAGTGATGAAGGAGCTTCACGTTCTTCATGTAAGTTATGCAAACGAAGGAGACTGCAGCTACAGACATAGTCCCGCAGGTAGCTGTGTTACATCAGTGGCTCATAAAGCACTGAAAGAGACTCAGCCTGAGGGGTGGCTTTCTGACTCACATTTAAAACATAGAGGCTCGGCGCGGTAGCTCACGCCTGTAATCCTACCTGTAATCCTAGCACTCTGGGAGGCCAAGGCAGGAGGATCGTTCAAGGTTGGAGTTTGAAACCAGCCTGAGCAAGAGCGAGACCCCAACTCTACTAAAAATAGAAAGAAATTAATTGGCCAACTAAAAATATATAGAAAAAATTAGCCGGGCATCATGGCGCATGCCTGTAGTCCCAGCTACTCGGGAGGCTGAGGCAGGAGGATCGCTTGAGCCCAGGAGTTTGAGGTTCCTGTGAGCTAGGCTGACACCACGACACTCTTGCCTGGGCAACAGAGTGAGACTCTGTCTCAAAAAAAAAAAGAATAGAAATGTTAATAGCTGTCCTTTGTTGTTTACCACAGAAAGGACACTCTGTTAACTGTGCTTTGCCTTCTTATTTATATTTTAGCCTTGAACAACCTTACGAGATCTTTTTAAAAATTAGATATTTCATATTAACCCTATTTTACAGATGGAAAAACTGAGGATCAGAGAGGTTAAGTAACTTTCTCCCAAGTCACCCAGCTACCAAGTGGGGGACCCTGGATTGAAATAATGGCTTCAGGCAATTTGTCCCAAACAGGGGTGTGACATCATAGAGGCCCATACATCTCTGCTTTCTCTGTTTTATATCTGGGTCATTTTATCCTCCTACCGTTCTTCTTCACTCCCAAGTGTAGATCTTGGGGTTTTCGCTCGAGATCTCCGAAGAGCCTGAAATTGGCTTCCTTCCCTTTGTGGCATTATCTGTCACATGCACTGTGAGAGTGGCCAATCGGGGCTGGCCTCAACCGGTGCTTAACGGCAAAGAAGTTGTCCTCAAAAAATTACTCTCATCCACTGCCCTGTGTCCTATACGTACGCACACTCTTAATCTAGAGCCACGTCGCATTCAGATTCAGAGATGGGCCAGGTGGGACGGGCTCTTTGCTAACATATCTGGAGACCGACTTCATTTTACAGAGGAGGAACGTGAATCCCTGGGTGGGGAAGTGAGTTGTCCGAGCTCATGCAGCGTGTTGGTGCCAGCGCTGGGACTTGAACCCAGGCTTCATGACTCCTCCTCCAGTGCTCTTTCTGCTCTACCCCCGGCTGTGTGCGGGTCTGTAGTATTTAAATGTGTGCTCACATATGGGGAGAAAGAGACTACTGATCTCCTCCATCTACACAAACTGTCTGCCCTGGGGAGCCGGGCAGAGCATGGTCGAAAAAGACGGAAGGTGTTATCTGCGGCTTCACCCCGCTCTGCTCAGCTGAGCTAGATTGCTATCTTCCGAGCAGCGGTGCCACCGTCTTTTTGGAAATGATGAAACATTTGCGATTGACCTCCAGTGACAGAGAAGGTTTGGGGTGGGGCTGGGGACGGGCGGGGGAGATGTTTCCATGAGGCCATCGCTGAAACCCGGGCTGGGATCAGACCTTGCTCATGGTCCCGGGGGTAAGTACTGTCGGGGTAGGTAGGATTTTGAATTAGTTTGAAGAGTGTGCATTTGTTTGTGAATGTGTATGTGTTGAAGTTTTAGAGAGGATTCTCCGTTTATGTGCTGGGATTCCAGGGTGTGGAATTCAGTTTGCAATCAGCTTGGAGCGAGCCTAAGTTTCAGCAGTTTGCACTCTATAGGCATTAATCTCTTATTCTCGAGGCCTGGGATCTGTCTGCCTTTGCAGCAGCAGCAGCAGCCGTTAGGGCTCTGGCTAGAAAGGGCATAGAGTTTGGATCCAGAAAAAACTGGTTTCAAATCCTCACTTTACTAAACTTTTGTAAGCCTCGGTTTCCTCATCTGTAAAATGGGTATAAAAACACCTATCGTACAGGGTTGCTAGAAGGATTCAGACAATATGCGTTTGGTGCCAGTACAGTGCTCCATCAACAGTAGCTGTTGCTGGTGCCTGTAGTCCCAGCTACTTGGGAGGCTGAGGAGGGAGGATCACTTGAGCCCAGGAGTTCCGGGCTATAGTGCGCTATGCCAATCAGATGTCCGCACTAAGTTCAGCATCAGTATGGTGACCTCCCAGGAGTGGAGACCACCATTGCCTAAGGAGGCGTGAACCAAGCCAGGTCAGAAATGATGGAGCAGGTCCAAACTCCCATGCTGGTCCGTAGTGGGATCGTGCCTGTGAATAGCCACCACGCTCCAGCCTGGGCAGCATAGTGAGACCCTTCTTAAAAAAAATGTAGCCATTAATTTTTTTTTGTCAGTCAAATGAGAGCCAGATCTCAGAGATATCTCCCCATAGCAGTGTTTTCCTTGAGATTTGTCTGAGCTGCAAGGATCTAGTAGGTGTGGAGGGAAAGGATCAGCCTAGAAGTTTTAAAACGGTATGAGGAGAAGTCAGAAAATGCATGCTGTCGAAGAGAAAGCCACGCAAACATCTGGGCAAGGAAAGGCCGACAAGAACAAGAGCACAGCAAGAGCCAAGCCCTACAGAGAGCTCACCGTGTGCCGGGACCGTTCTAAGAGCTTTCTGTGGATTGCTTCATTTAATCTTCACGACACTACAGATGTAGGTGCTATAAGTAGCTCTGCTTTCCAGTTGAGGAAACTGAGGCACTGAGGTGTTGAATGACTTGACTGAATCAGTGAAAGAAAACTGGAGAACTTCAGTGCAGAAAAGCGCCCCCAGACCAGGCCTTTCTGCAGCGTGTCGCCAGCCCGAGAAGGGGCCGGGGGCCCGATCAGGCAGTCAGGGGAGACTTGCTGATTGGTTGACCCTGCTCTTTGTTCCGTGTGTTGCCCTTACTGTGTGAGCGTTGGCCATTCTACCCCGTTGGCAATTCTACCACAATGCCCGAATTAGGATCGACTACATCATCGGTGGAACCTAGTGCGCAAGATGAAAATCTGGCGTCTCTTGTTCAAACATTACTAAGAATTGAAAGACGGCAATGGCAAAACATTAAGCCAGTTGTGGGGCCCTTGTGAGCCCGGGCCCCTGCTGGATTGCACAGGCTGCAAGCCTAGGGAGCCCGCCCTGGCCCTGAGTCCTGATAAGGAGGCAGGAACAGTGCTGGAAGGTTCTCGTGTAACCCTCATGATAATTCTGTGAGGGCGATATTTGACTTACCAATGCAAAGAGGAGGAAACTGACACTCAGGGATATTAAGTGGCTCCCCCAAGTTTAAACAGTGTTTATTATTAAAACATGTGAATTGATTTAATTGCTATGTGTACAGAGTATTACAAAATGCTTTCCCCTCCCCCACCCGCAGTGTCTCTAAGTACCGTGCCATGACTTGTAGGCTGCAAAATATGGACCAGACATGGTCCCAGCCACCAAAGGCAGCATAATCTGTAGAGGGTGCTTAGTATCTCTGAAATTCAGCAGGCCAATTGAGGAAATGGAGAATAATCTGGCCCTTTACAATCCACCTGGAGCTTTGTGGGAACTAGCAAAAAGAATCCATGAATACTGTTTGAGTTGCTTGTAATTCTTTGTGTTTTTGCTGATTTAACCTTGGAACTAAGTTGCATTCACGTTGCATCCCTCTCAAGTAATTTCTTGCAAAAATGCTTTCCCCCAAATTACCAAGTTGCATTTCATCTCTAGTACTTTCTTGCAAAAATGCTTCCCCTAAAATTACTAATCAGAAACTGGATGACTTGCTTTCCTCCTGAAAATATGGGCAGTCCCTGCACCTAGAAATAAGTGTGACGAGAGATGCGGCTTGTTTGGTTGAGACCCCAGGTTGCTTTCTGGTTAATTTGAATCTAATCCTTTATGCCCATGTTAAGAATCATAGAATTCTAGAACAACAAAATGTCAGGACTAAATCGATTTAGCCCACCCCCCTCATTTTATAGACGGGGAAACTGAGGCTCAGGGAGAGGAAGTGATGTGCCCAAGGTGACTGAATTTATAAAGTTGCTGAGCTGGAGTGTTTGTCTAGTAGATTCTCATCCCACATTCCAGAGGAGTCCTGACCACCCCCGACACGGTGACGGGAGCCAGAGAGAATCCAGAAGAGAGTTCTCCCATACCCAGGACAAAGGTGATGCCCTAAAGCCTTCTCATCCCCTTCCTCATGGTATTTGGCAGACTCTGTTCTTCCCTTCCTGTATTTTGCCCTTCTTTGTCCCCTGGTGAGTGGACTCGGTGACGGTCACCGGAGCAGGGACTGTTTAAGACAAGGGGCTTCCCAGCACCCCATGGTTTGTACCTCGGGCTGGTTATACCTCCCACCTGAAAATTATGAGTGAGCCCAGTGCTCCCACAGGGCCCCATGTGTGTTTGTATAGGTAAGCCAGCTTGGGGCAAATCTTCTCTGTCCTAAGGCTCATATTGTGTTGAGCACTCATATATCCCAGGCACTCACTGAGCATTTTCTTTGTTTTTCTTTTGAGACCAAGTCTCACTTTGTTGCCCCGGCTAGGGTGCCGTGGCGTCAGCCTAGCTCACAGCAACCTCACACTCCTGGGCTCCCGCGATCCTTCTGCCTCAGCCTCCCAAGTAGCTGGGCCCAGCTAATTTTTTCTGTATATTTTTAGTTGGCCAATTAATTTTTTTCTATTTTTAGTAGAGACGGGGGTCTCGCTCTTGCTCAGGCTGGTTTCGAACTCCCGACCTCGAACAATCCTCCCTCCTCGGCCTCCCAGAGTGCTAGGATTACAGGCGTGAGCCGCCACACCCGGCCTCCACTGAGCATTTGCAATCCTGTACGCGGCGTGGCGAAGGCTCTGGCTCCAAACCGCCTGGGTTTGAATTCTGTCTCCTCCATGGTAGATGAGGTCCTGGCTTTCTCGCATGTAAAGTGAGGAGAACAATAGTACCTACCTCGTATGGTTGTCATTCTGCGGATTAAACAAGACAGCATATTTAAAATGTTTTTATGGTGCTGGCACATACATAGTAAACACACAACACGTGTGAGTTAAAAACACGAAACAGGTGCCACCTGCATTTTACAGATCTGTCCCTGAGGCTAGAGGCGTAAAGAAAGTCACAGCTGAGAAGGCCAGGGCTGAAATCGCAGCTCAGCCTGTCCGGCCACAAGTCCCCGCACCTGGCCTTTCTCTTGCACTCACCCGCTGGTGCGGTTGCTCTGCGGTGTAAATATACTCAGTGTTTTCCACATTATCTTATTTACGTGTGGTCAAATATGGATCGAACGTTGTTGGAAGAAACCAATTCCACTAAAGCTGTCCCTTGCAGCTGGGTGGCATTCTCCCCTCTTCCCATCCACCCCACTGCCTGTTCTTCAAATGATGCCCTCTTGGTGACTCTCCCCTAAACGTTCTATCACATGGGGATCTCTTTTTCCTCTGAAATATAATGTGTTATGGACACCACTTCTTCTGGAAATTCATCATTCTTCTGCTGTGGCATTTCTTCCGCTTTTTGGCTTTTCATATATGTGTGTATACACACACACGTATGTATATGAATTTTTTTTTTTTTTTTGTTATTTAAGACAGGATCTCACTGTGTTGCCCAGGCTGGAATGCAGTGGTGCAATCATAGCTCACTGCAGCCTCAAACTCCTGGGCTCAAGCGATCCTCCTGCCTCAGCCTCCCCAGTTGCTGGGACTACAGGCATGCACCACTGTGCCCGGCCAACTTTTCATATATTATTTTCCAAGTACAAATGAGCTCTTGAAGGTGCAAATGGCTTTCTCTCCTTCATGCTATCAGAGTAGTCCACACAGGGCCATGCACATATTCAGTCAATATTTAATTGACTGAAATTCAGACATCTAGCTGATTGTCTCCATGTTCTATTGACGTGATACACTATAATCTACGTAGATAAATCTGGTGGGACGCTAACTTAAGGCACTCAGGAAACCTGGGCTTGTTTCAGTGTTTTAAAACATTTTTTGACTGTAATTAATAACAATGTATCGTATTCTTAAAAATTGCTAAGAGTGTAGATTTTGTGTGTTGGCACCACAAAACCTAATAAATATATGAAGTCATGCATATGTTAATTACTTGATTAATTACTGGATTTGGTGAACTGAATCAAATTGATTGGGTGGGTTATTGCTGAACTAATATGATAGAGAAAGAAGTTTAACGACCCAGAGTTTTCTCTCTTTACAAAGTTTCTTTCTTTTTATGTTCACTTTTTACAGGGTGATTGTGTTGTATGTAGCTAGATACAACTGCATTCCACCTTTTCACCAGACAGGTTTATTTCTCCAGATGAATTCTTCCTAAATGCAATTTTAAATGGCCATATAATATTCCATTTGTCCCTTACCCTAATTTATTTAGTTTTTGGTTTTTTATTTAGAGTGTTTCCCATTTTTCACTTTTATAATCACTACTGTATAGAGCTCTTTTGCAGTAATAGCTTTGGATTATTTATAAATTGTTCCACACACTTTATCCATTTACCATTTGGTGATACTAGTGTTTTTCTTAACAATTTATGTTTAAAAAAAAAGATGTAAACTCTTCAAAATTGTGCTTTACCATACTTGTCTAATTTTTTTGTCCATTCACCTTTAAAATTTAACATGAAGTTTTCATATTTTAGAGTCAAATCTATTTTTCATGTATTCCTTTGTGATTTTTTCCATTGCATCTAAACTGAGAAAGTTTTCTCCCATCTGGAGATTTAATAAATATTATTATTTATATGAATATCAAATCCCATTTCATTCTCACTTTAATGGCTCAATTTAAAAGTATTTACCTCCTTAATCCCTTTGGAATTTATTTCGTTATCTAGTATTATTTTCTTTTTCCTTACAGGCAGCTATCCCATTGTCCTGTGCGTAATGTTTGTTAAATAATGCTTTCCTCTCCTCCACTTGCTTTGTGAACCACTTTTGTGACAGATTTATTGTACACACCGGCGTATTTTTTCAAGTCTACACTACTTTTAAAAAGTGATAGTCAGAAACCTACCTTGTAACAATTCCTTTTCAAATATTATTCCATTTTTCTTGATTGTTCTTATTTTTCCCCAGATAAATTTTAGAATAATCTTGAGTTACAAAAAATTTTCACTACCATTTTGATTGGAATTATATTGAATCAATAAGTTAATTTCAAAAGGGATCTTTTTTTTAATTTTTTTGTTTTTCTTTTTTTTTTTTTAGAGTCTCACTCTGTTGCCCGGGCTAGAGTGCCGTGGCATCAACCTAGCTCACAGCAACCTCAAATTCCTGGGCTCAAGTGATCCTCCTGCCTCAGCCTCCCGAGTAGCTGGGACTACAGGCATGCGCCACCATGCCTGGCTAATTTTTTCTATATATATTAGTTGGCCAATTGATTTCTTTCTATTTATAGTAGAGACGGGGTCTCACTCTTGCTCAGACTGGTTTTGAACTCCTGACCTTGAGCAATCCTCCCGCCTCGGCCTCCCAGAGTGCTAGGATTACAGGCGTGAGCCACCGTGCCCTGCCACAAAAGGGAGCTTTTAAAGTGTTCTATCTTCTGAATCTGAAACTTAACACGTCTTTTGATTAGTTTAAGTCTTTTATATCTCTCAGTAAATTTTTATTATTTTCTTCAAAAATTTCCTGATAATTAAGAAGCTTTTAGATATTTCTATTGTTGTGGTTGCTAAATCTCATGGTCTTTTTCCCCCGTTCTGTTTTTTGTCCATTGCTGGTATACTAATAGGAACAGCTGGTAATTTTAGAATATTTATCCTCTCTACAGGACGTTACTGGGTAGCCTCATTAATTCCACTAGTTTTGCAAGGGGTTCATTTGAGATTTCTAGGTATAAAATCATATATTTTGCAAATAAAGTTGTGTTTGATTTCTCCTTGCCCAAAGCTATACTTTCATTTCTTTAATGAAGCAGTTAATAGCTCAGGCTCCAGCACCTGCTTCTGTACTCCTGCCTGAGTACGAAGCCCCGTGAACTCTTTTCACCATCTTAAGCATGTTAAGTAACCTCTCTGTGTCTAGTTTTATCCTCTGTTAAATGGAAATAATAATAGTACCTATTTCCTGTGGCGGTTTTGAGAATTGGATGAGTTAATATATCTAAAATTGTCTGCCACATAGAACATACTCAATAAATATTTATATCCTTATTATTATAAGAGGTTGTAGGATTTTTCAATTTCCAGGAATTAGAACTTCTAGGACTAATTTCAAAAAATGGTCACAGCAGACATCTTTGTCCTCAGATAACTGCTAAAATAGTTTACCATTTGTTAAGATAGTGCTTATTTGGTGCAGTTATCAGTCCTGCACCAATTTATTATTCTTTATTGTAGTAAGAAACACTCCTCATACTTATATTTTATGAACTGGAAAAAATTAGAAAGGAGTATTCAATTTCATCAAATGCTCTTTGCACTTTACCAAGATCATTTCTAAAACTGGATCTATCGATGTCACATTCGTATTATATAAAGGCAGCTCCCTGTAATGATTGGGATTCAGGCTTCCGAGTCAGATGGTCTTTGAAAAGTGACTCCCCCAACCAGGGAACAAGACAAATCGTTCAACCTCTCTAAGCCTTGGTTTCATCATCTATGCAATGGTGGTCATGGCTATTTTCATAGAGTGAGAGGATTAAAGTACGTGGTAAATACTCAGTGTTAGTTTCCATTGTTGTGATAATCGATTTCCGGGCCATGCTGGGCTAACTTCTTGATATCACCATATGTTTATCTCTGTATTCATACGTGAGATGAGCCTGCAGAGTTTTCCATCTTTTCCTGTGCCCTAAATTGGCCTATAGTACCTAAGAATTACATGTTCCCTGAAAGTTTGAAATAACTCATTTGTCAAACCATCTAGATAATGGATTTTTAGGAGATAACTCTGATAATGCTTTTACTTTCTAAATAATAATAGCTGGCAATTGTGGATGCTTATTACGATGTGCCAAAAACTATAATAACTATTACACATACCTCATCTTATTTCATCCTCAGAAGTATCATTTATATTCGTCTTATCCAATCCTGACACTAGTGATTATTGTCCCATCATATGTATAAGAAGACTGAGGCTGTGAGAGGTTAATAACCAGGCCGACCTCAGGCAGGGAATGAGTGGGGATTTCAACCCAAGCAGGCTGACTCCAACATTAGTGGCCAGATTCTATGCTGCTTCCCCAATTTCTTTCCTGTTATTGTGTTTTGGTTTTAGTCTAAGTTTCCTGTGCTTTGTGGAATCAATTTTGCTAATTTATTTTTTTTTTTTCAGGAAATCACCAATTTTATCGAGATCACATCCAAAAAATCTTAGTTGTCCCACAATTTTTTTTTTAATCTCTTCTGACTCTGTGATTATATTCCCTATGTCGTGGTGGCGCACGCCTGTAGTCCCAGCTACTCGGGAGGCTGAGGCAGGAGGATCGCTTGAGCCCAGGAGTCTGAGGTTGCAGTGAGTTATGATGACACCACTGCACTCTAGCCTGGGTGACAGAGCGATACACTATCTAAAAAAAAAAAACAGAACAGAATGCTTAGGGCTGGAAAGAGCCTTAGGAGGACTTTGCCGAGCCCGCTAATTAGCTAGGGCCTCGAGGAGACTTCTGCCCGTCCAAAGTCTCACCATTAGCAGGTAATAGAGCTGGGAGAAGCTAATTTTAAAAGATTGATAAAGTCAGACTAACAATGTTGATTGTCATTACTTTAATCCGTATGATTTTCAGAGAAACAATCTTTTTTTTATGTGACCTCATTTTAAATCATTCTTTCTAGAATAAATCGATCCTAAGAAAACAGAGTGTCGAGCAGGAAAAGGGGCGTCCTTTTTTCCACCTCTGGCGTTATGCCGCACGCGTTATTAATAGGAAGGCCGTGAGAAAGCTCGTTCATCAACAGAGGAGGGAAATTTAATAAAATGGAATCCGGCTTTGACTATAGCTCTGAGGCACACAGAATCAATGCTCTCAGCACCCTGATGGAGTGTGGTTTTGAGGCGCCTGGCAGGCACTGCTTTGGTGTGGGCCTGGGTGTCAAAATTCAGCACAGTGGACGAGGGCAGGACAGTCCCTACCCTGACGCTGGACCGAGATGTGCTAAACTCTCACGCGGTCCAGGAGCTTTTTCACAACATAATTACCTTAAATTACTCATTTCCTACTTATTTGGGGGAGGGGGGCATGTGTGCACGCAGAGGAGCAGATGTTTTGCTGATTTTCTGTCTGATCAGCAATCGTCAATTAGACCCCAAGGAACAAGCTGCTCCTTGTGGTTAGGGGCCATTAACCACTTAAATAATGACATCTGTCATAATTTTCATACCTCATCCTGTCCTGGATCTTCGTTATCTCCAAACTGTACTCAAAAAAGAAAATGCTTAAGTTTTCTAAAATATACCAACCCAATTTTTATTATTTATTTATTTATTTTTCCTTTTTTTGAGACAGAGTCTCACTCTGTTGCCCGGACTAGAGTGCCGTGGCATCAGCCTAGCTCACAGCAACCTCAAACTCCTGGGCTCAAGCAATCCTTCTGCCTCAGCCTGCCGAGTAGCTGCGACTACAGGCATGCTAGGACCATGATGCCTGGCTAATTTATATATATATATATATATATATATATATTTTTAGTCAGCCAATTAATTTCTTTCTATTTTTAGTAGAGACGGGGGTCTCACTCTTGCTGAGACTGGTTTTGAACTCCTGACCTTGAGCAATCCTCCCGCCTCGGCCTCCCAGAGTGCTAGGATTAGAGGTGTGAGCCACCGCGCCTGACCTCCAACCCAATTTTTAATAGCTCTACACTAGTCACATTTGTGGTGGTGTGTTTTAGGGTTGAATAATACCTAATAATGATTGAGTGCTTCCCATGTACCTGGCATTGTATAAAAGTCTTAACAAACAGCAGAAATCACTGAGCCCAGACAAGAACTCTGTAAAGTAGATACTATTATTCTCCCCATTTTACAGGCATAAAAACTGAGGCACTGAATTCAATAATTCACATCTACAAGGGGACAAAACTGGGATCTATATTTAGCTCTGTCTGAAGTCTATGCTGTATACTGCTTTCATTTAACACAGCTGCTGTGTGTCATTTGGTTAGTAAGATGCTCATAGTATATTTAAATGATGGAAGGAAGTGTAGGCAATGTAGTTTTGTATAGTCAAAATAAGGGCCCGGTGCGGTGGCTCACGCCTGTAATCCTAGCACTCTGGGTGGCCGAGGCGGGAGGATTGCTCAAGCTCAGGAGTTGAGACCAGCCTGAGCAAGAGTGAGACCCCCATCTCTAAAAATAGAAAGAAATTAGCTGTACAACTAAAAATATATAGAAAAAATTAGCCGGGCATGGTGGCACATGCCTGTAGTCCCAGCCACTGGGAAGGCTGATGCAGAAGGATTGCTTGAGCCCAGGAGTTTGAGGTTGCTGTGAGCTAGGCTGATGCCACAGCACTCTAGTTTGAGCATCAGAGTGAGACTCTGTCTCAAAAAAAAAAAAAAAGAGCCAAAATAAGATGTTAGTTTTAAAATAATAAAACATTTATCAAATACAGTGATTCTCAACTGGGAGCATTTGGAAATGCATGTGGTCATGTTGCTAGTCACTTAACCTCCTACCTCGGTGGGACTTCAGGATGTTCCATGTCCTGCAGTGTGTACAACAGTTCTAGACAACGAGGCCTTGTCTAGCCCCAAAATCTCAGGCACTAGTGACAAACACTGATAAAGCGAAATGGTGGTAGTTTAAAATGACGCTTCAAACTCCGGGGAGGCAAACTGATGCCTTCAGGGATCAGTGAGGAACTGAAGAGAACAAATCCCATTTTAGGGCATAAAAATTCAAGCCTTTAAAGCACATCACCAGACAAAAATCATCTAGGTGCCAAATTTGGCCTGCGAGTCCCCAAATTGGATCCTTTTAATGGAGGTTTCTCTGATCAGAAAACATATTTATGATGTTAAGTGAAGAAGAAGCTACTAATCTGCAGGATCCCATGTTTTTAAAAGATTGCATGTGTGTGCACGCGTATTTGCACATTCACACATTTATAGAGTACAGATATTCAAGAAAATATTGAGAACATTTTTTGGAAGGATACGGAATAAGATTTGAGATGATTCTGTAAAATGCTTTATCATTTATATTTTTAATTCTTCTACAAATATCTATTAGTTGTGTAGTTTTTAATAAATAAATCAGGAGAGGAGCCTTAAAAAATGAAAGACTTGGAGTGTCATATTAGGACACCACCCTGGCTTACTGGTCATCTTCTTCGAGGGGAGAATGGTTTCGGTGATTAAGGACAAATGAGACATTCGATATTAGGTAATCAATACTAATGCGCCAGAGTTAAAAATGGAACATTGTTGATTTCCCAAACTAGCTTCTAGCCCCTTTCCACAATTTTTGTGTCTTTTGTGATGCCATAAATCTCTCTGTGTCAAGTCCGACCTTTCTTATGTGGCCGTCCCAGCAGGAGTATTGAAGGGCCCCAGCTGAGACGATTTTATGCACATTACAGTGTGACCAACTTCCTTAACAGTGGAATAAAATTCCCTCTTCCCCCTGAACCTCCTGCCAAAAGCTTTACAGGTCTGCAGCGGGTCGGTGGGCACCACCTCATCTCAGTGCTCAGCAAGTATTTATTGCAAAGGCTTGGAAATTATCATGACTTTGCTTATAGCAAAAAAAAAAAAACTTCCATATTTATCAACATGTTGATGGAATTCATAAATTGTTTTTTAAAATAAACTTATTTGTGAGGGTATAAGAGCATCCGCAGCCCAATGAAGCAGCGTGTGTGTGTGTGTGTGTGTGTGTGTGTGTGCATTTAAGATGTGGACGTCTTCAAAGTAACCGCAGCAGGGCATTTGCTCGGGGAGGACCCCTTGTGTCTGCAGCAGTGGGTGACACTCGTGTTGGGCAGAGGGGGATGGTTAGAGCTGGGCTGTGGACTAAGAGCCCGAATGCAGCCATGGCCACAAGCCAACTGTGTGACCTCAGGCTCACTCCCCTCTCTGAGCCTCTGTGTCTGGTTATAGAAGGAGGGTGATTACAGCTGTCTCATAGGATTGTTGCATGACTTGGTAAGGTGGCCGTGGCGGGTGTGCCAGGGGCTCAGTACTGTGGTTGTCATCAAGTAAGTGATCACCCACTGGCCATTAGGTATTGACATTGTTACTGCCTATTTTACAGATTCAGAAACTGAAATCTGGGGAGAGGAAAGCACATGACCCCCAAGCAGCCACGTCTGCCTGGGGGACATTTGGGCACAGAGCCCAGGAGTCCTGACCAGCTGCCTTGCCTCCTGCAGGTCTCCGGGAAAGTCCTGCCAGTGGCCCCACTTGAAGACTCAAAGTGCCTGAGCCCCACTTAGGAGCGAGCAGCTCAGCATGCTGACAGAGTGAGTGGGCTGGAGAAGAGCCAGACAGGGCTGCAGGCAGGCTGCCTGGGGCCTGCCTGGCTTCCAAGCAGGCAGACCACCCTCCCCGGCTGCCCCAGCCGCATTGCCCAGAGAGGCGTAGAGACCTGCTCTGGGACACACAGCAATGCCAGACGTCTGCCTCTGGCTGGGGCAGGGGATAGGTTTGCAATTGTATCAGCAATCTCTGCAATCTCTGACTTTGCCCCTTCTCCCTTCCCAACAGAGACATGAAGCTCTGGCATGGCTTAGTGATCGCGGTGGTGTCCCTCTTCCTGCAGGCCTGCCTCCTCGCAGCCACCAACTACCTGCTCAGCAGGCACCTGGGTAACCAGCTCAGCATCCTCTCCCTCCCGTCACCCTCAGAGTCTGCCTTCGTCTGCACAGACACAAGCTGCTGCAATGCTTATGAGGAAGGGCTCGCTTAACCTGGGCCTAATTAAATTTCCTCATCACTGCCAAAGGCTGCAAACGAAGGCATGGCTTTGCATTGCAGCAGAGGGAAATACGGCTGGACTTAGAGATTAAACTAGAGATTGGTCTAAATTCTCAAACTGATTTACAACAGCAGGTGGAGAAGCTCTGTCTTGGGAGGGGATTGCAACTGAAGAAAATAAAATAGCACTGCTTTGGCTGTGCCGAGACAGGGGCTTGGGCAAGATGATGTTTAGAGAGTGTTTCCAGCAAAGGAAGCCTCGGTTTCTCCACCCATTCGTTCAACTGATATCTATCAAGCACCTAAGGCGCTTTCCGGGCCCAGGCTATACAGAGGCACACAACAGAGAACAGAGCAGTGATTCCAGCCTTATGGAACTTCGGTTCCATGGGATAAGAAATAAGACAAATCAGGCCGGGCGCGGGGGCTCACGCCTGTAATCCCAGCACTCTGGGAGGCCGAGGCGGGCGGATTGCTCGAGGTCGGGAGTTCGAAACCAGCCTGAGCAAGAGCGAGACCCCGTCTCTACTATAAATAGAAAGAAATTAATTGGCCAACTAATATATATAGAAAAAATTATCCTGGCATGGTGGCACATGCCTGTAGTCCCAGCTACTTGGGAGGCTGAGGCAGGAGGATCGCTTGAGCCCAGGAGTTTGAGGTTGCTGTGAGCTAGGCTGATGCCACGGCACTCACTCTAGCCTGGGCAACAGAGTGAGACTCTGTCTCAAAAAAAAAAAAATATATATATATATAAAATAATAAGATAAATAAGTAAAACATAGGCATATTAGGCTATGGTAAGTGGTAGAAGGGCAAATGAAGCCAGGCGAGGAGATGCGGACTGGGGTGGCGGCACCCCTGAGATGCTGACATTCGAGTGCAAACTCGCAGGGCCTGAGAACCGAGTCACACCTGCCAAGGCCGGACGGAGGCGGGCATCAGGCACACGCCAGCAGGGGCAAAGAGGCCCGGAGGCTGGAGCAGAGGAGAAGGTGGAGAGAAGTGGCAGAAAGGCCGGAGAGGAAGGAGGGGTGAGGCCGAGGAGGGCCTCAGGGGCTGGGACTTGGCGTTGACTCCAAGTGAGGCGAGCAGCCTCCAGGTCGGGAGGCCTGAGGGCTGAGCGCAACCTTCGGAAGGCACTAGATTCAAGGGAGGACGTTCCTGACCCAGGCAGCTTCCACTTTTGACCTTTGCCCTCTCCCCGCTAGCCCACCAGACTGAACAGATGCTGAAAGGGGCCAGGCTCCAGGCCCCCAAGCCCGGCTCTGCCCACTGTCAGCCGCCTGCTGCCAAGGAGATGGAGACTTGGACAGAGAGAAGCCCCCCTGTGGCTGACCCCCGTTACAGGCGTGAGTAAGGGGCCGGGGGAGAACTTGTCCTGAAGCTTATTTTGCTCTGGACACCCAGGGACACACACACTCCCCGCAGCAATGCAAGTCTGTCTCGGCTGGCCCAAGCCTCCAGCCTGAGCCCCCCTCACACCTGCACCGGGCCAGGCCTTGCCAGCCCTCCTTCTTCAGAAGGGGGTTCCGTCTCTCACGTGGGGAGACCCTGGTGGGCTCCTGTGGGTCTAAGTTCTTCTCTGGGCTTGGGCATGTGCAAACAATTGCAGTGGGGCTTGGGGACCGTCTCTGCTCCTCTCTGTGATACTGTAAGATCCTTTCTTCTGCTTGGCCAGCTAATAGCGGGGTTAAAATTTCCACCCCGTCTGCCCGCTTCCAGCCGTGGCTGCTGCCGTCCTCCACACGGTGGCCAGAGTCCGGGGCTGGCTCCAGGAGCTGCCCCCTCCCCCCTCCCCAGAGGGACCCTTCCGCACGGTCTTAGATCTGCATGGGGGTCTGGGCGTTTGAACACATACAGGTCTCGGTGGTGGTTCACGTCTGTATCGCCCTCCTGCAAGTGAACCAACAGGAACGCCGCCGCAGGGCCCAGGACACCCAATGGGTCGCTGTTGACAGTGGAAATTGCTGCTTCAGCAGCAGGGCACCTGCCCCCCAGTGCGGCTCACTCACTGGAGATGGCACTGTCCCACAGGCTCATCTCTCGATTAGTATGAGTTTGCTCTGCCCTTCTGATTTGATCTTTTCAGCTGCGATAAGGACTCCACGTCCATAGCAGCCAGACAGCGCTGCTCACCGTGTCCGGAGTTGCGGCAGACGGGACAGGCGCCCAACGCTGCCCCAGAGCCTGGCCGGCGTCAGAGCCTGGCTGGCAGGGACCTCAGAGATCACTGCTCAGCCCTCTTATTTCACAGGGGACACAAACCAGGTCACGAAAGGAGATGTGATCCACCTAGAGTTAATGACAACTTTGGACTAGAAGCTGGGCCTGTGACATCTGTCTGGGTGGGGCCACACTGTCCCCGTTGGCTCCTCTTTCCGGCAGACAGTCCTTCCCAAGCTCGGTCAAGCCTCGTGGATATTTTATTAGTCTTAGGTGGAGTGCAATGAAGCAGGGGTGCCTGGACTCCTGGACACGTTCCTGCCTAATTTTGGAGGTTCTCTCTCCCACCATGAGTTCTCTGTTCTATTTCCCCTTCTTTCTCTTTTGGGGGCTCGGTATCTCTCTTCCCCATTCTACTCTGCATTGCCAGCTCTGCCTCTGTCTTTATCTGACAACTATAGAGTTCTCCCTTCCATTCTCTCTGTCCTCTCTCAACACTCTCTGGCTCGCCTTGGAAGAGGGACCGTTTCTGTTTCTCCCCAGATGACAGCGACACATCCTCAGATAGCTCGGACAGCTCCAGCAGCTCACCTCTCGCCCACCAGGTAATGGACAGGCCTGGTGATCTCAGTCTGGGGTCCCTGCTGCAAAACTCTGAGCGCTCGGGCTACCCAAGCGATGGGGGTGGGAGCAAGAAGGGAGGGCTTCTTGAGTCACCACGGCATCCTTAGGTGACGGCGGCCAGGCCTCCACCCACAGCCCCAAATCAGCACAGATCACGAAGGCAAAGTGGGTCTGAGCAGACTATGAAAATGAAGATGCTAAGAGGAGACCCCCCCCCCTCCTTACCCCAGTCACTGGGCCACAATCTGCTCCGAGTCCTGACCTCGCTTGGATTGAGTCCCTGCATCTTATTGTCCCTTCTCCTCCACCCGCTCATCTGTAAGCCCATTCCCTGCAGACAGGAGGACAAAGCCATTGGCGGTCTTCCTTATGGCCCTGGACTGCTTTTAGTCACAGCCGCCTGGACCCAGGTCCTTCCCTACCAAGCCCTGGGCAAGCCCCTGTGAGCGAGCGTTGGCTGCTGGGGTCTGACCTCCTCCATGCAGAGTAGGGATTTTGACCCCCACATCTCTGCTTTTCTCCTAAGGCCACCAAGGATGTGAATTACACGCAAGTGGTCTTTTCGAACCCCGCAGGACTGAAAAACGAGTCTGCCCTGGACTATGAGAACATAAAGGAAGGCACGGATTATGTCAATGTCAATCCAAAAAGCCACGTGCCCAATTTCTGGACTTTTGTGAATCCTGCTGTTTGTGAGCCGGTGGAGTACACTCAAGTGGCCATGTGAATGCTAGATTTTTAAATGGGGTACAATTCTCTACGCATTCTCTCACTTAATTTTTAGGGAAATGCTTTTTTGCCCCCTTAAACAAGGGATGGGCAAAAAAAAAAAAAATAGGCCTATGCCCCAGCAAAGATTCAGATCAGATGTCAGGAAGAACTTCCAGGTAAAGCACTGGAGTCCATCAGCGGAGAAAGGAGGGAAGTCTCTCCCCACGGAAAACTTTTTTAAAGTTTTAATCAGCTGTAATAGAGTTCCGTTTGGCAGTCTTATGATTAAATGACGTCTCTTTGAGCTCTTTAATTATTGGCAATGAACAACTTCCTTAAAAGTTTTAAATAAAGTCGCAACCACCAGTTCCTCTTTTTCTGTTGCCTAACCCCGCAGTGGTCCCTTTTTTGCAGTGATGTGTTTTGCTGAGTAACCCTGCTCTGCCGTCAGAACTTTAAATGGTCCATTTAAGAGGCCCGCCGTCCATCAACCTTTGAATTTGCTTATAATGACTGCGTTTCTTATGAGCAAAAGGTGGCAGATAGAATCCCGGTAAATGTCAACCAGCGTCACAATCTGTTATTTCAAGAAAGATCTTCCAAAACTCAAGCCAATAAAATTCAATATCCATTCCCCAGGTACAACAAAAACCAATTAGGAATACAAGGACACTTTCTTAACTTGATTAAGAACACTTATCTCAAACTAGCAGATTACATGATATTTAATTGTAAGGTCTTAGACACATTCCCATGAAGTCAGAAACGAAGTCAGAATGTCCATAAGCCTGCCATGTCCTTTATTATCTAACATAGTTCAGGAAGTTCTCATCAGTGCAATAAAACAGTTGACACAAATAAGAGCTATAACCTTTGGAAAGGAGGATAAATTTGTCATTGTTTGCAGATAATCCTAGCCCTAGAAAACCATAGAAAATTAAAATGTTTTAAAATAGATAACATGCAGTAACCAGTGTCTAGAGAAATACATACTTTTTCAACTGCTCATCAAGACATGAAATGAAAAAATATGTGTTCACAATACCTAAATAAACACGCCACCCAAATTGAAACTGTCGGCCTATGCCTAGCCAAATTCAACCTGGCTTTCAGGTCTTAGGGACCTGAGATTCAGTGACTGCTCCACCTGCTGGCTGGGAGGGACCTTGCAGGCTCCAGCGCTGGGAGCATGGGCGGACTTTCCTCTTTGTTCCTCCTACCCAGGGTGATCTAAAGGGAGGGTTCTGGCTTGGGTTTCTGGGGCTGGAAAATTTTGTTGGTCTGTTTGTTCCTTCACCATTTGGCTTCTGTTGTTGCCCCCGTCCTTAGAAAGATTTGCATAATGGACGACAAGAGACTCTACTGATTAGAGAGGCAGAATGAATGAGGAATAAACACCAACAATAACAACAACATTGTCCTTGCATAAAAAAAATGAAACTCGACTTCTTATTGATCTCCTTCAAAAAGGAAAAAAAAAGGCCAGATGTGGTGGCTCAGCCCTGTAATCCTAGCACTCTGGGAAGCAGAGGTGGGAGGATCGCTTGAGGTCAGGAGTTTGAGATCAGCCTGAGCAACAGCGAGACCCCGTCTCTACTAAAAATGAAAAAAAAATTAGCTGGGCATGGTGGTGCATGCCTGTAGTCCCAGCTACTCAGGAGGCTGAGGCAGGAAGATCGCTTGAGCCCAGGAGTTTGAAGTTGCTGTGAGCTAGACTGACACCACGGCACTCTAGCCCAGGGGACAGAGCAAGACTCTGTCTCAAAAATAAAATAAAATTTAAAAAATTTAAAAAATAAAAAGGAAAAAAAAATTAAGAGTATGCTGAAAAAGTTCAGATAAATTACAGTGCACCCAAGAGAGACTGGGCAGGGACAGTGCCAGGACAGTCCCCACTCCAGGATAGGGGACAACTAGGGTGACACAGATAGGGTGCCTGCTTTCTACAGAGTTATGGGACAGGCCCTGGGGGGTGGGAAGAGACATAAACAAAAAGAAGACTTGATTATCTGGGGTTATCAGGGTGGGGTCAAAGCATCTAAGTCCTACTTGTGGGGACAGGAACATGTAGAAAAGAACACGTAACACAGGGAATTAACACAGAGAAATGAAAGCAAAGCCTATCAATGTTTAGATCTGGGGTGGAGGGGAAATGTTTAGGATCAGATGGACTTAATCAGAGAACCATCCCAGGGAGAGGTGATCTGTGAGCTTAGTGAAGGAAGAAGGGTAGAAAATCCACTGATGAAAGAAAAGGCAGAAAGAACAGGGTCAGGCCTGGCACAGCACTTTTCTTTCTGCCTTCACACCTCTTAATCCTAGCACTCTGGGAGGCCGAAGCACGAGGATGGCTTAAGGTTAGGAGTTCGAGACCAGCCTGAGCAAGAGCAAAACCCCATTTCTACAAAAAATAGAAAAATTAGCCGGGTGTTGTGCCACATGCCTATAGTCCCAGCTACTCGGGAGGGGCTGAGACAGGAGGTTCACTTGAGCCCAGGAGTTTGAGGTTGCTGTGAGCTATGATGACACCACTGCACTCTAGCTCAGGCGACACAGTAAGACTCTGGCTCAAAATAAATTAGTAAATAAAAGAGTAGAGTTGAAAATGTGACTCCACTAAGTGATTTACAGAGTTTTTGAACTTCGGTGACTCCTTAGATGCCCTAATATGTAAGGAGGAAGGCTGATTTCACCTCCGAAGGAGTTTGAGCTGATAAGCTGATGACTATTGCCAGCTAACAATTTGAAATAATCCTTACAGTCATTGCAAGCCATGTTGCTAGAAATAAAATGGCCTTTTGTTCTTGATATTTCTGTGAGCTTAGAAGGTCAACTGTCTAAAATCTGTACGAATAGTCACCTGTGTGAGTAATCACTCTTTGAGGAACGTAGTGTCCAGTTCAGTGAAGTCACATTCTCCCATGTTGTATGTCATTGGCACAGTCATGCTGCTCCAGGCGGGATTCCTACACAGGTGAGGACTGGAAAAAAAATCTCCCCAAAATTATCTGATGATAAAATACAAAGACATTGATTTGCTATTGGCAACCGGTAGATGGTTGTTTACATGCCAACGATGAACTGGGAATATAAACCTCAGCAGACCACAGTAAATGTGACCTGTTTCCAGTGAATTCTTGTTCTAAAGGAGCAAGCATCCCAATGCCCGCCATGGGGACTAAAGCAAAGTTCCATTAAGTATCTCATGAGCCAACCAGACCTACTAGGGTGAGGAGGTATTTTATGCTCACTATCAGTGGGTTTGTTTGCTCCTGGGATCAGCACATATTGCTGGGCCCAGGGAGGCTCTTAAGGGGCCTCCTAACCCATGCCCCAGCCTCTAAAGCAGAACACAGTAAGGTAACTCCAGCTTATGTGGTTTTTTGAGGTCCCACTGGCTCCCTTAAACACTCACCCATGTGTCTCACTGCCCTGCAGGCAGGAATTTCTATGCTCGCTGCAGTAGAAACCTCTTGTTCTTTGCCCTTGCCAAATACATCCTCCATGAGCGTAGAGAGAAGGAAGTGTATGTCCAGGTATCTCAGGGGGGGGGCTGGGTTAAATGACAGGCCAAGGCTCTTCAGAACTTACTTTAGGAGAAAGTTCACGATGGCATTGAGCCTGAGAGGCTGGGTGACTTTTCCAGCCTGTCTCTGTAGGGCATTACTGCTTTGTACCTCCAGGAGAAATGAAGCACGCACCCTGGATCTCAGCAATATGTGGCTGGAGAAGGGGACTCATTTGGATTCTCAGGAAGCAGCTGCCCAACTCAGCGCCCTCCCCAGCCCGGGCTCACTTTCAGCTCCACACTGCCACCTTGTGGCTCCAGGGCAAACTCCAAGACTCTTCTTTTCTCACGAAGGGGGGGGGCAGGGGCTCCTAGGAGGTCACCTTGTCCTCCCCCTCACCCCTTCGCTCAAGATCACGTTTTAATTTTATCTTGCACATCACATCATCACTGTCCCTAGGAAATGAAGATGCTCAGAAATGTCTTGGATATTAAAGACTTTTATCGGTCAGTTTCAACTACGTCTCCAGGTTCCCGAACCAGGAGTGAACTGCTACAGCCTGGGCTGAATGCACAGCTCCGGGAGAGATAGAAGACCTATTTACCTACGAAACACAGACGTAGTCATCTAGGAAATTACTGGCCTACAAACAAACAACAGGGAAAGCCATTTTGAGAAATACCCACTGTCAGCTGATGACTGCCTCCGGCCATCCTCTCAGTCCTGCCTGCCCCTCACCTCCTGCTCCTAAAAATGGGCTTTAAGGGACTAAAGTACGGTGTTGCACAGGCCACAGGATGGCAGAAACACTCCACACGAGTGCCCAGCCCAGAGACAGCATCGTGCAGTTTGCCCTGGGTTGGCCGTTTTGGAAAGCGGACTGACCCCAGAGAGCACAGAGCCTCCTTGCTTCCCACAGGTGGAAGATAACGAGGAGGAGCAGGGCAAGGCCCCAGGTTCTACCTGGCCCTGCAGTGTCTGTCGGCCTTGGAGGAGGATTCAGCTTCATGGGGCCGAGGGCAAAAGTGGACAGTAAGGGCCACGATGGGACCCGCAGTCACCAAAATCGAGTCAAGGGGCATAAACATCATTGTCATGAAAACCCAACAATTCTTCTAGAGCTGGTCCTCTACTGTAACACCATTTCCAGTCTTTCAAAGTCATCAGAGGTTAGCTCCTGGAATGACCTTAGAGATCATCTCACCTGTTCTACAGGTGAGGAGACTGAGGCCAGGAGAGGGGCAGGGACTCACCCAAGGCCATACAGGTACCTGAATACAGAGCTGAGATTTGAATCTGGGCTTCTGGCTCGACCACAGCATCCACACAATTCATGGAAACTCTGAAGAGCCTCAAGGACATCCAGAACCATGATCGTGTCACTGTTTCTCAAAGGATGTCTCCTCCGGGCAGCCCGGAACAGTCTGGATCCCTGGGAGGGTGGGTGACTCATCCTGCTGCCTCTGAGGCTTATTCCTGCTCTTAATTTTATTGTGACCATTTTCATCTCCTCCTTCCCTCCCTCTTTCTTCCCACCCTCACCCCCAGCGGGCCATACCACTGAACATACAAGACTTCCCCGTCACCCACCCTGTAATGGGGGGCGGGGTGGGGAGCAGAGGAACCACCCACCGCAGAGTTCCTACTATGTCCTGCATCTCCACTAGGCCGTCCAGCTCCCTCAGGGGACAGGTGGGCACAGCAGGTGACGCCCCACCTGCCCATCCACTTCTCTTCATTAAACAATCCTCTCTCTACCAAAACAGCAACAACAAAAATCCAGGATCCAAATGGGGTCCTCCTCGCAGTTTTTCGTTTCCCCCTTTCCTGGTCAAGCTAGTCAGGTTAGAAAGGGGACAGGTAGCCAAGGCACGAGGCCAGCCTCTGAGTTCCTGCCACCCGTGGACCCCCAGGCGGCTCCATCCTAGCCTTGCCCAGACCTGGGGCACGACACCCTCCACCCAAGGTGCTCACAGACACCCTGTGAGTGTGGCGGGACCAGGGAGGTGGGCAGTTTGATTGTCCCCAACTCCCAGCACTGAGACTAGGAGCCCATGAGGACAGCCCTCACACTAGGGGCAGCTGTGACACAGGGCAAGGGCAGCCATTCTGGCCTCTCCACTCTGCCTCCTGGGGCGGGACCCCCCCCAACTCCTGTCCTGACCCTCCCAGCTCTACGCCCAGTGCCTGGCGTGGGCAGACACCTGCCACGAGTCCTGGGGCACCGCCAGACTCCACGGAGTCTTCCCTAGAAGATGCTGGTCTCAGTGCCGGCTTCAACGTCCACCTGCTCTAAGTCCCTCAGGGACTCCGCGGGCTGGGGCGACCCGCCGAGGCTGAGGTTGAGGGTGGGCGGGCAGCTGGAGCGGGTCAGCAGCGTGGTGCGGCGGCTCGACAGGCTGCCGTTGGACAGCTGCCGGCGCATGCGTGGCCGGGGACCCCCGCAGCAGGCAAGATGACGCAGGGGGCGCGGCAACAGGTGGCTGTTGAAGCCCATGTAGATCCAGGGGTTGCAGCAGCTGCTGAGGTTGCCCAAAAGCATGGAGATGGTGAAAGCCACATCAGTGGAATCTACCAAGAGAGAAGCACAAGGAGCCTTAGAATGAATCTTTCCAAGCCTCCCTGGACAGACGAGGAAACTGAGTCCCAGGGAGGAGAAGGGAGTCACGTGGGGTTCTATAATTAGACATGAGCATGGCTAGGACTTGAACCTGGGACCTGGCAAGGCAATTGGCAGAGCCTGATTGCCCCACGGTTACCTAGGCCGTCATCGCCACCGGCAGCAGAGGGGACAGCTTCTGGGAACAGGGCCACTCAAGCATCCCACTGCAGACCAGCAGCTGTTCTGTGTTCTCAGATTACACTCAGGGAATGCACCTTCCTGCAGGGAAAAACTGATTTCTCTCTTGAGCGCTCAAAATGTGAGCATGCAAAGACTCTGATAAGATTCCTTCCAGACACGATATTCTCTCTAAAGACTAAACGAAACTCCTCATGCCAACGGGAAAGCTGCTGGGTGGGCCCTGGCCTCCTGCCAATCAGCCCCGGTTACCGTGGTGACGGAGGTGGCGTGCTGAGCTACCTTGCTTTTCAGTGGACATTGCAGAATCACTGAAAGCCATGTCAGAACTGGAAGGAACCTTACAGTAAACTTTCCAATTTTTATGGCACAGTTAATAAGAACTGCCACTCGAACCTAGGTCTTCTAGCTCTAAGGCAGAGATCTTGCACCCCGCTGTAGCTCCAACCAGCAAACTCAAAGGCAAAGCTCAAGTGCCTACTCTGCAAGGTACCATGAAAGCTTCAGAAACACTGGTTCCTTCTGTACATGTTGCATGGGTGTGTTCACAGGTGTGGCCACTCATGGCCCATGCAAAGGGAAGACACAGGGTAAGAGCATTTGCTAGAAGGCACGGGTCATATGGAAGGAAGCTGGAGGCATCTGGGCCAGGATGGACAGGTCTAGGGCACAGACGTGAGGGCAGGGGCGGGGGGGGGGGCACCTGCAGGTGGAGGGGGACCAGCCTCAACAACAAACTCAGCCTCCTTCGGTCTTGCCTAGGTTCTGGGATTTGCTTCCTGGTTACCATATAAGCATGAGCTACAAAAGACTCTGGAAGTGGCTTTGGCTGGGGGGATGCTATTCATCCCATCTGCTCCATCAGTGGAGTGCCCAGGTGAAGCCAGGAACAAAGGAGTTCCACAAGTGCCTCCACTTAGGAAGTGTCTGTTTGCTTTGGTCCAGCTGAGCCAGGCCCAGCACAGGGGCTGGCGATGGGCCTCAGGGGAAGGACCAGGGCCAGCAGAGGCCCCGCTTCCCGGCACTCGAGATCCACTGCATCCAGTCCGGGCGGCAGCCACTTCATCCTGGCAGAAACTCAGCTGACAGCCAGGGGGAGGGCAGGGGCAAGGAGCCCGGCAGCCTCTGACCACAGACTCGGGGCCTGGGGCCGGGGCCAGCATCCTATGGAGGGAAACTGGAAAGTAAATTTAAAGTAATGAATCTCAGCCCAAAGGGCTTTCCTTTTTCTGAGAGGGCACATCGTCTGCAAGAGAACACTCGTTCCTGCGCGCCTTGCCCAGAAGGCCTTTGGAAAGTGGCCTACACTTATACTCACTCTACACAGGTGATGGATAAGGTGTGGAGGGACAGGCTCGTGACAACAGTGGACACCACAGGCAAGCGAGAAAATCTGCACTGGCTAAGTGGCAGGATCCCCATCTTTTCATAGGCCCCTCAATAAAAGTGCCAAAGACCATGTCACCCCTGGTACCACTGGCTCAGCTGCAACTGTTGGGAGTAAAGCCATGCCATGGATAAGGTTTGACCCATAAAGGCCTTGATTCAAGTCCTAGCTCCATCTCTTACCAGCGGTGGCATTCTGGACCAGTTATTTTACCTCTCTGAGCCTCAAGTTACTAAGATATAAAATAGAGAAAGCCTGGGACTGCAAACTAGTTCAACCTCCACGGAAAGCAATATGGAGATACCACAAAGCGATACAAGTGGATCTACCATTTGGTCCAGCAATTCCACTACTGGGCATCTACCCAAAAGAACAAAAGTCACTCTATAAAAAAGACACCTGCACTCGAATGTTTATAGCAGCACGATTCACAATTGCAAAGATGTGGAAACAACCCAAGTGCCCATCAATACATGAGTGGATTAATGAAATGTGGTATATGTATGCCATGGAGTACTACTCGGCTTTAAGAAACAATGGTGATATAGCACCTCTTGTATTTTCCTGGATAGAGCTGGAACCCATTCTAGTAAGTGAAGTATCCCAAGAATGGAAAAACAAACACCACATGTACTCATCAGCAAATTGGTATTAACTGATCAACACCAAAGTGCACATATAGGAATAACATTTATTGGGTGTTGGGCAGGTGGTGGGGGAGGGGATGGGTGTATACATCTATAAATGAGTGCGATGCGCACCAACTAGGGGTGGACACGCTTGAAGCTCTGACTCGAGGCGGGTGTGGGGGCAAGGGCAATATATATAACCTCAACATTTGTACCCCCATAATATGCTGGAAAAAGTAAATAAATAAAAAATATTAAATTACCAAGTATTAATATGCTTATTGCTTAAATGATAATTTGCATATAGTCTCTTGTCCAGACTGATGTCAAAAGGGTGGTTAAGAAGAGATCCGAGGGGACCATAATGGATTGGCATTGTTTTTGCACCTCTCTTCCATGGTTGTGTTAAATTCCCGAATAGCCTTCCCCTATTTCATCTCCGCAGAAAAGCAAAGCATTTGGCTTGAGCAGGTCCTGGGATGAGCAAAATGAGATTAGAAATATAAAACACAAGAGAAAGGGACAAGTCCCCAAGGGCTGGAAGGAACTGGTAGCCTGGGTCTGCTGGTCAGTGAACTCTCAGAAAGCTTCCAGTGGGACCTGTGCACAGAGTTCCCTGGGCAGTTGTGTGCTGCACCCAGCACACACCCTGAGCTGTCACACTAGGAGACGCAATGCGGGGCACGGTCACCTCTTCACGGCCACCCAGACAGGGTGACATGCATACGTCCCCATGTCCCATTCCTGGTTAGGGGCAGGTGCAAGTGTCTTTGAACACCACTTAGGCTACCCAGACACAGCTCCTGCCCTCCAGAACAAGCTCACCTCCAGATGGCAGGACCACCAGGCACTGTCTAAAGCTCAGAGGGCCAGAAAATGACGAGAGCAAGGGCTCCCACATGCCAACTGGAACACAGTCCTCTTGGAGGGTCCCATTTTGTTTTACCACGTAGGAGGAAGGCCTCCCTCTGTTTAGAGCCACTTTCAGATCCAGGGTTAGGAGTGGGGTTGGGGAAAGGACAGCCTGGGTTCCACTCTCCACTTTGTCACTCCTTAGCTGTGTGACCTGGGCAAGCCATGGCTCCTCCCTGAGCCTCTGTTTCCTCATTAGCAAAAGGAAGGAGTTGAACTTGAAATCTCAGGGCTGTCATGTGCCAGTCCTAATTAACTGGAAGTTGCTGCTGAGAAGGAGCTCAAAGTCATGTCCAGGTGCAAGAAGGAAGGGTGCCGAGCGAGGCAGTTCACAGGCCAGGGACTGCCACCTGGATCAGATCGTTCAAAAATCCCTTTCGGCTCTCTCATTCTACGATTCCAAAGCCCATCTAGCAAACTGGCAGCTGGTTGACCGAATCTGCCAACGGTCATATTTCACTAGTGCCACGTAGTATTTTAAGATTGTTAAATTAGTTACCAATATTTAAAAACCAGGAAACTTCACATAAACTCAGATGGCATCATTAGGCTGGAAGGGAGCTGTAGCTGCCCCTTTTCCCATGGAAGGGGCATCAGCTTTCTTCATTGCTCCACTGGTTTGTCACCTGCCTGGCCCTGCGAGGCACCAGGACCTGCCTGAACCCTCCTGCCTCCCTTCCTGCTCTTTCCCGCCTCTCTGCCCCCACACAGACCCCGCACTTGCCTTCGTCAGGGGCGTTCTCGTCCCACACGGACCACATCTGGACACTGAAGAAGGGTGCCCAGCACGCGATGTAGGCCAGCACGATGACAAAGGTCATCTTCACGGTTCGGATCTTGGCCCGTGAGATGGTGCTGGTGCTGCTCACCCGGGATGCCAGCCCCCGAGCGGCCACCGCTGGGGCAGAGGGCGAGGGCCTGTCGCAAGTCCTCCAGCCCCCTCCTTCCACCCGCCAGGCCTCTGTCTTGACTTTCAGGTTTTTACAGATCTCGTGGCAGATGAGGCCGTAGCAGGCGGTGAGCACGGCCACGGGCAGGACGAAGATGGCCAGGGTGGTCCAGGTGAGGTAGGCCCGTGCTCCCCAGGGGAAGCGGAAGTCTGCCCAGCAGTCCAGCACCCCCGAGCCCTGCATCACCTCCCGCAGAGAAAAAATGAAGACTTGAGGGAGGCTGAGGACGGCTGCCAGCAGCCAGGGAGCAGCGATGAGCGGGTAGGTGGACTGGCTGGGCTGCTGGAGGCTGCGCAGCGGGCGACAGACCGCCAGGTAGCGGTCCAGCGTCATGGCCAGCAGCATGTAGGTGGAGGCGAACATGCTGAGCACCTGCAGGTACTTGACGGCCCTGCAGAGGAGGTCGGGGCCCTGGAAGCGGTAGGTGATGTCCCACAGCAGCTGGGGCAGCACCTGGAAGAGCGCCACCGCCAGGTCGGTCAGGGCCAGGTGCAGCACGAACAGGTGCATGCGGGAGCGCTTGCGGCCAGGCTGGCCCAAGGTCAGCAGCACGGCCAGGTTGCCCCCTGCGGCCAGCACCAGGACAGTGGCTAGGACTCCGATCTCCGCCTTGGCCAGCTCCTCATCCCGGCCCAGCCAGGGTGTTGTGGCATTGGGCGCAGAGAGGGTGCCCTGCGGGGTGGCGCTGGCAGCCCTGGGAAGTCCAGGATCCATGGTCAAGGTTTGCTGAGGGGGAAGAGGAGGAGGGAGAAGGGTGGGTGGAGGGTGTGGGCGAGAGTGGACAGGTGTGATGGGTACCACGGAGTGGCAAGGGAAGGGTTTAAGGCGAAGAGAAAGGAGAAAGGTGGGAATGATGGGCAAGGCGTGAAAACAGGTGGAAGTAGTTCAGAGGTCAGGGATGGAGAATGAGATAAGGAAAGAGAAAATGCAGCAGAGATCTCGGATCCCAGTGCAGGGAAGGGGACGGGGAGAAGAGCAGGAGGGGCAGGGAGACTTGCTATCAGAATGGGAAGGACGGTTGAGGCTGTGCCCAGTGAGGCTTCTGGAAGGGAAAGAAGGCTGGGGGAGCTACCCCCGCTCCCAAATCCCCCCCAAGTTCACTTTCCCCAAACTTTTCTGGTAGGGGAGAGCGGACGCCCTTAAGCCTGGGGTCCGGGGCCATTTGCGACGCCCTCAGGGCTGGAAGCCCCAGCCAAGTCCCCAGCTCCAGCGCGCGGCGGCAGCAGGTGGCGGGAGCACAGCGGGTTTTATGCGCTTCCAGCCGAGCCCAGCGGCGGGGCTGGCCAGTGGCTCCTCAGAGGAGGGCGGAGTGAGAGTCACAGGCACCCCCCGGGCAGGAGGACTGAGAGGCCGCTGGGGGAGGGAGGGCGGAGGAGGGAGGCGGGACAGAGGGGAAGGTGGACCAGGGCCGGGAAGCAAGAGGAGCGGGCTCTGATGCTAGCAAAGCGCTCACCAGCCGGCAGGACCCACCGACCCGCAGACAGACAGACGCATAAACGCCTCTGCGCTCTCACCCTGGCACCCTCGGACTGTCTCTCTCTCCAGACAGGTGCACACGGGAGGGGGTGGGGGGAGGGCGCGCAGAGGCGGTCACTCTTCGCACCCACGCAGGGACAGTACAGCTGGTGGCACTGTTGCGCGCGCCCCTGCCCCAGGCTCCGCCTTAGCCAACCAAGCACCCGAAATCTTCAGGGGTGGCCAAGTGGGCGAGGGACTCTGGGGAGGGACTTGGAGCCACAGGGGAGGAAGGAAAAATGAGGACGTTTGTGGAGGGGGGGATGGTGGGGAGAGGAGTGAGGTGGGGAGGGGACTGAGCTAGACCTGGGAACCCTGGCGCACTTGACGGGAGGAGACGACAGGAGAAATTCCCAGAATTTGCAGTCTCCAAGGGAAGTCTTAATCGCTGGCCTTTCCTGCATGCTTTTCATTCGTTAGGTGCTTCTAATATTGTAAACACAGTTAACCGCCCTGAGAGGTGGAAAACAGGGGCCCAGAGAAGTGATGGGACTTGCTCTAGAAGATGAGATAACTGGTAAACAGCAGAGGCGGGTCTGGAAGCAGACCCGGGTGCTTTTCTAATAGCACAGCAGCCCCATTTACACTGGGCGTCAGCAGCTTGACTAACACCCGCTGTGTGAAAGGCGCCTGGTGCTGAGCTTGAAAATGAAAATGGGACACCATCCAGCCCAGAGAAAGCTTACAGCTCAGTAGAGAAGGTATCGCAGGGTACTGGTTGTGGAATTCACCGCATCTTCGGCACATACGCAAGGTGGATTACGGGGACCCTCCCTGGGGCAGGTTGGAAGTTCATTAGGAGAGACAATTGCACTGTCCAAGACTCTCAGAGCAGGGTCTTTCATGGCAGGGAAGTTCTTTTGGCTTGACTTTTCATCAAACCGGACTCGCCACCCATCCGTACATCTCATTAACATCACTTCTTGAAGGTTCTACCTCCTAAACAGCCTACAAATCCATCTCCCTCATTTCATCCTACTTAACATTTCATCACACTTAACATTTCTCACCTAACACGTGGTAGCATCCTCCAATCTGATAAAATTAAGAACAATATCTCAGTATAGTTTTAATGCGGATGCCTTTTAAGTGAGGTCGAACACCTTTTCGTAATGTTAAGGGCCATTTGCATTTTGTTTCCTAATAATGATTGCCATCTCTAGCTGCTTTTTCTGTGATTGTTGACCTTTTTAATTCTCTTTTCTGGGGAACTTTATAGACCTTGGTAATTAACCTTTGCCTGACATTTTAAGTTGCAAATATTTTTCCCCATTTTGTCATTGATCTTTTTACTTGACTTATGGCATTTCTTGACAGAGGCCACCATTTTAAATTCATTTAGTAGATTTATTTGCTGTTAATCTATTTCTTGATTTTTTTGGTTTTAAGCATCGTCTGTTGGCCTTCCCCTTGGTAGATGAGCAGGTACACAGACCCACCGCTCACATGCACACTTTCTGCCCCACCGACCCAACATGGCTAGGGGCACGGTGACTTGTGAGTCCCCATCTGAGACTGCAGCCATACGAACTGAAAGTTGAATCTTAAGGGAATAAGAAGATTTTTATAAAGGCCTCTCCCCCAAAAAGTATTAAAAAAATTTAATTTAATGACATGATTCATCCTCAAATAATGTAATCAAATCCTTTACAAAAGAAATTTGCTTCCCTGGATTTTAATGCCGGTTTCTATATTACTCACTAGCAGATTTAAGAGGCAGAGAAATCTACATCCAAATTGTTAGGTGTCACTTCCGTTGAAGAAGAAAGAAGGGTTCTATTTTCATATATTCAGCTGAAACGCAGCATTGTCAGGAATAGACCTATAGTGAAAAATAAAATTTGTTTTTCAGAATACATATTTACAATATGAATACAATATCTCATTCCTTAATAATCTCCCATTTTGGCCAAAAGGGTGAACTCAAAATTCTTCCTGCATTATTATTGGCCAAAGAAGAGCGGGGAGGTGTGTCCCTCTTATGCCACACCATGATCTGAGCAGAAGAAAGTGAGAAAGGATATTTTCCTCCCGCAGCTTTTGGGAGCCTGACCTGAAGAGACCTCTTCTCAGCTAGGACTCAGAACCCTGTCAGAGTACTGTTACTTGCCACAACTGACGTCTCACAAAGATTGTCCTGGTAACTCTTGTTTCACTGTCCCATAAACGTCCAGATGGAGGAAATGGTCTGGGGAAGTTGGGCCATTATGGGGACTAATGCATCTTTTATAGCTGGGAGCAGCCCTTGGTGTTGCCACCATCTTGCGTTAAGTTGGTTTAACCTGGAGATTGATGGAGGGTTAACAGGTGACAGGAACAATGTGGAGGATGAGAGGGTCAGCCTAACCAGTTTTGACTTCAGGGACTCCCAGTAAGTCTCCACTTTGCTCCTCTCACAAGGTATCCTGTACAGTCACAGAATGTTGCAGTTGAAAGAGATGCACCTTTTGGATAAGGAGTGATGGAAAGGACCTCAAAGACCGTCAAGTCCCACTCTCTCATTTTTCAGAGGTGAGTCCAAATTGAAAGCCAACGAGGCAAATGAAGTTCCCAACATCACACACAGATACGGAAGGATGGAGGGTCAGGGCCTGACCAGGATCCACGTCTACCCAGTGCTCTCCCCCTGCCGTCTACGCAAATCTCCTGGACGAGCTATGAATGTCCAGGCCTCACCCACAGAAAGTCTGATTCACTGCCTTAAGGCACAAGATTCAGCACCGAAGCTAACACAGCCAACTCAGTGCTTGGCACATAATAGAAGCTCAATTAACTTTCCTTGAATGTTAATTCAGAATTTAATGGGCACACATGAGTAAATGAATTATCCCCTCCAGGTAATATTGCTTTATTTTTGCAGATTTTTTTTTTAAACTCTCAAAAGTAGAGAGAATAGCATAATCATTTGTATAGTATGTGATTTGCCTTTTGACAGGGAGATCAGGGAAGTGACTCTCATGTTGGCCAGAATTTCAACAGCCCCATTAGGCTAGGGTCAAATTGCCTGTGTACAGTGGCTTTGGGAGCCTCTCAGACCATATGCCACTGAAATGTGTGGCCGTGATGGGATCTAGTGCCCAAGCATCCTGGCAACCAGAAACACAGCAGGCAGCTAGAGAGGAGTGGCCGTTTATACAACAGGGACACTTCCTCTGCCCAGCCCCAGGGCAGACCTCAGCTCCAAGGGAGGAGAAGCAGAGTACGCGCTAGACAACTTCACTGGGGCTGGGGCTAGAGTCTCCAGGGGTACTTAGCTCTCTGGCACAGCTTCTTAAACAGGACTCGACCTTGTTACGCTCAGATAACACCACCCTTGACTTCTTTTGGGGAACAGTTGAAACTTTCTCCATTAGTTATCATCAGTTCATGAAAAAGTTTTGGCTTTTCTTTTAATCGTCTATCATAGACTGATGGAGCTCGAAGCAGGCAAGGGCTCTCAAAAAGTATCTAGCCCACCAGTTTTCAAAGTGGGACAGAGGGGAAGGCCGAAGTGGGTGGGACTCCAGGAAAAGTTGTTACAAAACTGGCATCAGAGCCTCTCTTAAGAAGGAATTGTCTTTGCCTAGGAACAGACCTAAAGGATTGCAGGGAGACAGAGGTAAGACCCTGATGGTTTGGTCTAGAAGGCAGCAAGGAGGAGATGGTTAAACCACTAGCACAAAAGATAAATAGGATTTGGAAAGTGAGGCAGAGTTAGAGAGAGGAGGAGGAGGAGGAGGGAGAGACGGCTGGTACCACGGCCGAGCGCCGAGTCAGCAGAAATGGCACGTGGGCTTTTTAAGAACTGGGAAGTCTGATTTTCAGCAGCTGTGTGCTCTAAGTGCCCCGTGACGCACACGTGTCCTGCCTTGCTTCCTTCCACGCACAGCTGCCTTGAGTAAACACCTTCGGGAGGACGCAGGGAGGGGATCGAGAAAAGGCTGTATCCTGCGTTTCTGTCAATGTTGAGACAGAGATGAAGGGAAAACTGCCAAATGCAGAATGAGCGTTCGGCAAAGCCAGACGCTGGAGTTCAAGGTGACTAGGAGTGAGCAGGGGTGCATGGACCTCACAGAGCGTGCGGTGGGGGCAGGGGTTCAGGTGCAGCTTCTCCAGACCCCGAGGAGCAGGTGACCCGGCTGACAGCAAGACCAGCACAACAGCGTGGGCACAGAAAGTGGACTAATAGACACTGGAGATGCAGAAGGGCGGAAGGTGGGAGAGTGGGGAGGGGCGGGGAGAGAAACTACCCAGTGGGTACTAGCACGCTAATGGATGGGGCTTACACAAAAAGCCGAGACTTCACCACTATGCAATGTGTCTATGTAACAAATCTGCACATGTATCCCCTAAATCTATAAAAATAAAAATAAGATAAAATAATTTTTAAAAAAAGACTACTACAATAGTGCCTAGCTGGTCTTCTTACCTCTAGACTTCTTTCAAATGGTGCCATCTCGTTCTGCTGGCTGCTTATTTATCCTGAAACACTGTTCGCATCACAATTCCTCCCTATGCGCATAGTTAGATCAAGCCACCTTTCCTAAGCCTGGCCTCTCCTGCCTCCAGGGCACCTCTGTCCCTTGCCTGAGAATGTTGCTTGCCATCTCTTACTCATCCCAGCCTACCAGCCTTCATGGCTTCTCATCTCCACAACTCTGGACAACAGGGCAGTCTCCCCTTCCCAGCCTCACAGTGCAGGTGAACTTGATCTTGGGAACGTGGTCGCCCCTAATTTTCCATGCCTCCCTGTGACTGTGCCATTTGATGGAGGGAACCACCAACAGATGTCTCCTGTGTCTTCGATACCCAACGGCCACGTGTCTGAGATACGCTCAGTTTCAAGTAGGCTGCTTCTTGCAACACGTAGATCATGCATGCAATTTAGGGTTCAGAAAGTACAGACTCCATGCTAGCAGCGCTACTCAAAAAATATACGTAGCAAGGATCCCATGCCATGGGACTCAACCGAGTATCGGTTACAAATTTGGGGCTACTGGGTCAGGCGGGGACCAGTAGACTAGAGGCTGTGTTTGCTTTAGGTTATCATGGCGCATTCATGACTGGACTCAATGGGAGCTGATGGCTGTTTCCCAAGCCCCAGACTCTGAGATGCCAGGGATCGATGGCCTTCTCCCAACCTCCCAGATGGGAAATGAACTCATCGTGGGGGAAAGGAGGAAGTCAGTGTGTGCATATGAAACTCTCAAAGCAGCCTACCGTGGTGATGCTCGAATCACCTTCCAGCTTCAGCCCCAGGTGCCCCTGGGCTGGGCTCCTCACGAGACAAACATTCAGGAACCGGAAGAACAAGTGGAATGAAAGTGCCCTGCCACCGGAAGTGCTGGAGGACATAGAGCAGAGGCCACTCTGGCTGGGGCCTCATGATGGATTCTAACACTGGGGTGGTCCTCAGTGGGGTGGCGGTGAAAGGAGAACAGGGGAGTAAACCCATCTGCTGGGAGACAGGAGAGGCAGCATCCCTTTCTGGTGGCCAAGTCCTGTAACAGGAGAAGCGTCGGGAGGGGCACGCCAAACCAGGGTCTGGGAGGCACGTGGCGAGCATGGGGAAGCCCAGAGAGGGAACCTCACCAGGTGGTCAGAAGGACTGCAGCCCAAAAACACAGCTGAGGAGGACACCCCAATGTGAGCAGAGATTACAACAGTGTTGCTGGGGTGGGTCGGCAGTCTGAGCCAGAGAAGTGGGTTTTTTTGTTTTTCTTTTTTGAGACAGAGTCTCACTCCATTGCCCGGGCTAGAGTGCCGTGGTGTCAGCCTCGCTCACAGCAACCTCAAACTCCTGGGCTCAAGCGATCCTCCTGCCTCAGCCTCCCGAGTAGCTGGGACTACAGGCACACACCACCATGCGCAGCTAATTTTTTCTATATATTTTTAGTTGGCCAATTAATTTCTTTCTATTTTTAGTAGAGATGGGGGTCTCGCTCTTGCTCAGGCTGGTCTCAAACTCCTGACCTTGAGCGATCCTCCCTCCTTGGCCTCCCAGAGTGCTAGGATTACAGGCATGAGCCACCACGTCCTGTCCAGAGAGATGTTTTATGATTTTTTTGTTTTATGAGATAATGTAATATTGATCAACTGAATGGAATCAGTGTCCAAGAGAAATGTCAGCTACTTCTAATAACTCACCTTTGGCTGACAATGAACTGAGCAGATTACAGTCTCCCAAGCACTCTGAGGCCTATTTGGGGGTGTTTATACCTATGCAGGGGAAAGTCACCCATAAGCACTTGGGCACAGAAGATCTTCCTAGATCTTCCTAGATCTACCCTCTAGGAAGATCCCTGAGCCTGAGTTCTTCTCTCCCTCTTTAGGCCCCTTTCCCTTCTGCACCTTCGTTATCAACGTGCCTAGAGCTCGACTTGTGGGATACGCGGCTGTCTTTTCATTGCCCTGTGTTTTTCCACATTTGCCCTTGCTGGAGTCATGCTGATATAACAGAAGGTAGGAAGACAGTTTCCGTATCTATAAAATGGGAACACTTAATACCTTCTTGCGGGTATTGTGAACATTAGAGATTATGTGTGCCTCACAGTGCGTGGTACATAGTAAGTGCTCAATGCAATGCACGTCATGTTATTATTTGATGCTATAGCTGTTCCCTGCTGCTCCTCCTGGCTCTGGCTCTCTTTTTTCCTTTTAGAAAGTGAGCACTGCATGGGAAATTGGGGCCTAAAATATATTTCTGTTGTCTGTACCGTCTTTTTGGCATTCTCCCCCGGAGGAGTAAATGATGGTGTAGGTAGGCAGAGATGGAAAAGACTTTTCTTCAGGGGCCTTCACTTTGGTTTAACCAGACATCACTAGCAATACAATTTGCCTCCAAAGTATGAACTTGCAAATTCCCCGGGTATGCTGTGAAAGCCATTTAGAAGCTCCTTCCTCCTCTTTTCTCTTCTGAATAGCTTCTCAAACCACTTTAGCATGAAATTAATCAACAGTCTACCAGATCCTAGAGGGAAGAAAGTGGGGAAATAAAATCTTTTCAGGGAAAACAAAATACAGGTAATTTAAGAACAACTAAGCTCAACTTGTATCCATTTATTAGGTCCCTACCAGATTTAAAACACAACACTGGCCGGGTGCAGCGGCTCACACCTGTAATTCTAATACTCTGGGAGGCTGAGATGCGAGAATGGCTTGAGGCTAGGAGTTCAAGTCCAGCCTGAGCAACATACTAATAGCAAAACTGCACCTCTAAGGAAAAAATAAAATAAAATAGGCCAGGCTCGGTGGTTCATGTCTGTAATCCTAGCACTTTGAGAGGCTGAGGCAGTAGGATTGCTTGAAGCCAGGAGTTTGTGACCAGCCTGAGCTAGAATGAAACCCCATCTCTACAAAAAATAGAAAAGTTAGCTGGGAGTGATGACTTGAGTCCATGGTCTCAACTACTCGGGAGGCTGAGGCAGGAGGATCAATGAACCCAAGAGTTTGAGGTTGCAGTGAGCTATAATGACACTACTGCACTCTAGGCCAGGCGACAGAGCAAGACTCATCTCAAAAAAAATAAATAAATAAATGGAAAAAAAAAATAAAAGATAATACTTCTCAATTAATAGTCTATAGACCACTAGTACCATAGTCTTCTGGGGTGCCTGTCTGGGACATAAAAGGCAGATTGCTGAGCCTCACCCCAGTCCTACTAGATCAGTCTCTGGAGGTAAAAACCAGGGAGTTACATTTCAAATAAGTTCTACGCCAGAGTTTGAGAATCGCTATGACTTAGGGAATATACAGAAATCTAGCTTATTTCTTTAGGCAGCTTACAAGATAGGTAGAGATGATGAAAAAGCAGGAAGGTAATATAACGACTGTGTGTTTTAAAGGGGTTATTCTGGCAGGAGTACGCAGAACGAGCTTGAGAGGGGAGCTAGAGGCAGAAGCTCTATTCGGAGGTTGGCAGCAAGCCTACAGTCAGATAAGGGCTGGAGGTGCTGGAAAGACGGGGGCAGATGCCACATGTCAACCTCCGTCATATCCGTGTATTTTATTGTAGGCAGTCTCCCATCCCTTTTGGAAGTTGGAAGGTTATAGATGACAAACAAATAAAAAGTATGAAATAGTCCAAACAAACTGATTCCATTTTTGCTAGCAGAGGCCCCGAGCCCTGGAGAGATGGTGATTGGCCTTCCTTGAGTGTAATCCCAACTGAAACAACACTGGAGGCTCATATAAATGCTGACATTTTAAAAACTTCTTTCTAGATTTTCCAAATGCAATACTCTGGATAAATTCATTAGAGCTGCTCTTTTCTTATTTTTGTGGTTCCTCTGCTTTGCTGGGCCCTAAGTATGGGCTTAGACCAGGCGTCCTCAAACTACGGCCCGTGGGCCACATGCGGGCCGCCTAGCACATTTATCCGGCCCGCCAGGTGTTTTTGCCGCCGCTGCCCGTCCTGCTCAGCAGCCGACTCTTCCCGGGCCCACAGTGCGCACTCTCCAACGGTCTGAGGGACAGTGCACTGGCCCCCTGTTTAAAAAGTTTGAGGACCCCTGGCTTAGACTGGCTATGGAGGAATCAGCACCAGCTGGGGAGGTAGGGAGGGTGGAAATAAGCCAGGAGTTGCTTTGGGAGGGGGTGGTGATGGGGAGCTCTGAGCCAGATTTCACACAGGGTGACAATCCTGGAATGAAAATAAGGAGGAGGGAAGCTTCGCAGGAGGTGAGACCGACAGGGGCAAAGGGTCTGCAGCTTCTCGGCCAAGTTGAACTCAGCCTGGACGGTGAGCTGGATAAGGAATGCAATGTCCCTCCGGAGCGGGGCAGGCTGTCTCCGTGCTTGGGCTCCTCTGCAGCCAGCAGCCGCGCACCCCGCTCTGAGCCCCTGGAAGAAGGCACCCTTGGCTTTGGGGAGAGGGCCAGAAAACGGCCCTGGCTGGACTGAAGCCAGATAATCAGCTAGAAATGGATGCACATGGCCACCTGTAGACACGGATCCGAGGAGACGCTTTGTCTGTGTGAGGCCAACGAGGCTGAGCTTGACGTTCAAACACACATCGGTATCTGAAAGGCCCTGAGAAGTTCTGTGATAGAAAAACAACAGCAAAAATTTGCTTTATTTTTTTTCTATGTTGTTTTTTGAAACCAGCATTTCCTAAAACATTTATTCACGGGATCCTTTTACATCTAAGGCAGAGAAGTAGCTTTCTGATTCTGGCCCCAACATGTTTTGTTTTGTTTATGGAGGTTTGTTGTTGTTGTTTTTTGAGAGAGGGTCTCGTTCTGTTGCCTGGGCTGGAGTGCAGTGGTGTCATCATAGCTCACGGCAGCCTCAAACTCCTGGGTTCAGTGATCCTCCTGCTTCAGCCTCCCATGTAGCTGGGACTACAGGCGCTCGCCACCACGCCCGGCTAATTTTTCTATTTTTGGTAGAGACGGGGTCTCGAACTCCTGATCTCAAGGGATCTTCTTGCCTCAGCCTCCCAGAGTGCTAGGATTATAGGTGTGAGCCACAGCGCCTGGCCCAGGAAGCATTTTTCAAATGAGCTTGAGTTGATTGCTAACACATAGAAAGCAGGTGATTTCACCTAAAAATCCAGATTACCAACTTCGCTTAGGGGGGGAAAAAAACCAGACCTGGTGAGTTCAGGACCTCCTTACCCCAGGGCCACTGTCCGCTGGAGGGAACGGCGGTCACTTTGCACAGGAACACGCCCTCCCCAGCTTCGCAGGGTCCCCAGCACCGCCTCACCGAGCATCAGCTGCCATTTATCCTCCCGCCTGTGCTATTTTCCTCCTGTAGTAAAGATCATTAAGAAGCATATGCATCCTCGAGAGATTGCTTTATTCAGCCTGCTTCACTCCTTTTGCGACGCACCTGGTCCCTGTTGCATTTAAACCTGTGAGCCCTGCCGTAACACCTGTTAACATCACACAGGACCAGATCAAGAGTCGCTAAACTGTTCCCCACCATCCCCACCTCTAGACACTGATATAGACATACCAGAACCAGCACGGTAGGGAGCCCTGGGCACTATTAAGTCACCTACACTCCCCATGGAACATCAAGGTAACCTCAGGAAATCACAATTGGAAACATAACTGATTTGAATAAAGTCATAATCTTTGGAGATGACGTTATGTGCCCACCAGAAAAATGTGTGTCAAGGAGAAGAATGCACTCAGGGAAATCCCATCAGTGGACACAGGTATTCTGATATAAAAGGATCCAGAAAGGTCCTTGGCCATCCCTTCCACAGCCATCTTCTCTCTTTGGGTTGATTCTATGCTGACCAAGAAACCTCCTGGTTATAAATTCCATTCCAGGAGATGTGTGTTGGAAAGCAGGTGTAAGCCTTCCGGTCACTGGACAGCTGTGCTCATGCGTGGCTCATTTGTAAATTGGCCTCCTGGCACATGTGTTCCTCATGAGGTTGGGTTAGCACAGGCCTGTATCGCCCAGGACCTGACTTAGGAAAACTGAGCTCCTGATCTTGCAAAACTGAGACCCTGGTCAAGCAAGATTCAATGAGCAGTGTCCTCATTCACCAAGGCACACCGTCATCTGCCAGGCAGCCACCTTTCCACTGCTACAGGGAGATGGATCTGTCCAGATTTTGGGGTGCTGGGCGTTCAGCCCCAGCTCCAGGGTCTGCCATAGGAGACTGGTTGAGTTTGCTGTAGAGTTCTCACCGTCCCCGGGAGATGTTACAGGGCTGTGACCCTGATTAGTGCTTGCACTGCACCCGGTACAGAAGAGCACTCTGTAAATATTCGTGGAAAGAATCTCCGAGAGAGACGTCTCAGCGGGGCCCAGTGACCACCCATCAGCGATGCCTGAAGGGACCCTTGCTTTGTTTGCATCACTGCATTTCTTGATTTTAGGAGTCTCCTCCCTCTGAGATGCTACCTCCCAGCTTCCTAGGCTGGCTGATGGCAGAGGGCAGAGCAAGGGGACGTGAGAACGGTGCTGGCGTCGGGCCAGTGAGCAGTCTGCGGTGGGCCTCTGAAGTGAGAAGCAATTGTCCCGTGCACGTCTGTCAGCTGCCTGGTCACAGAGCTGCTCGACTCAGACCCCGGGACACCCAGAGAGGGAGAGGCGGTGGGGAAGGAGAGAAGGAACACATTTATCAGCCCCATTTTCCTCTGAAGCAGTAGGTAACAGGGCACAGAGGGGATGGGGGTTTTCGTTATTTTTCAGTAAAGGTTGATAAAACTCTAGCTCGCCCTTGAATCTAACTAACATTTATGGGAATCTACCAAGTGCCTGGTTGTCTTTGGCTGTAAGAGATGCATTAAAGTATGGTCCTTTCCCTGCGATGTTTGTGATTTAGTTGGTGACACAAACCCGCACACAAGAAAGGCAAAAGAATACAAGGCAGGACGTGCTTTTCCCGCTGTCTCTCCAAACATGGCCCTGCCTTCAGGGTCCAAATCAAATCTTCCCCCCACACCAGGCATTCATCATTCATTCCTGCATTCAGCCAGCCTTTACCGAGGACTGCTGAATGTCAAGTGCAATAATAAGACGCAGAGACAGAGCAGTGAACGAGATAGCGATGGTTCCCATTCTAACCCTAACAGACCATCTTGAAAAGCTAGTTGACTCTTACCTATGTAGGTATGCTCTCCGTCAATGAAATTGCAAGCTCCTGAAAGATAGTGACTATATCTTACATCCTTTTGTCATCTCGACAGCTAGAATTTAGCCATAGAACTTGTGAATAAAGAAGTTTGAAGGGCTGGGTTGGAAGGAATTTTCAGTAAACATGGAAAGCTATAAATTGATAGTAAAATCTCAACACACTAATAACTCTTGGTGATTCTTCAAAACACAGCTCAAATGTTACCTCCTTCGGGAGGCCTTCCTTTAACTATTCAGACAGGGTTAGGCCCTTTCTTCTCTCTGAGTCCATAGTACTTGGTGAAGTCCTTTGCAGATAAAATTTAGCACAGTTTCTTTAATTATTAGTTTACCTAAGTTTCCCCTTAGACAAGCAGTTGGGTGTTTGGGGGCAAGGGGAGGGACCCCCATAGCCCATGTGCTGGGAGATAGCTCCGCTCCTCTCTGTTTCTTTTTTTGTTTTTTTGAGACAGAGTCTCGCTTTGTTGCCCAGGCTAGAGTGAGTGCCATGGCATCAGCCTAGCTCACAGCAACCTCAAACTCCTGGGCTCAAGCGATACTCCTGCCTCAGCCTCCCAAGTAGCTGGGACTACAGGCATGCGCCACCATGCCCGGCTAATTTTTTCTATATATATTAGTCGGCCAATTAATTTCTTTCTATTTATAGTAGAGACGGGGTCTCGCTCTTGCTCAGGCTGGTTTACGAACTCCTGACCTTGAGCAATCCGCCCGTCTCGGCCTCCCAGAGTGCTAGGATTACAGGTGTGAGCCACCGCGCCAGGGCTCCTCTCTGTTCCTTGAAGAGAGAGTAGAGAACACGCATGCCCAACAGACTTGCTCCTGACAGGATGACAGACATGCACATGAACATTTACAAAATTGCCACTCCATGTAAATACGTGACAATCCTCCAAACTGTCTTTTTCCTGAGAATTTAAAAATAAAGTGTTCTAGGCCTTTGCGAAAGGGTGGTGGTCTATTGGCGCCTGCAGACGTGGGGGGTAGGGGCACCCATCAGAGCGGGGGCGGGGAGAGGAGACTTGGGGCGGGACTCAGCATGATACGAAAGGAGGAAGAAAGTGTAGCAGATAGTACTGGCTGTTGGATGACGGGATACATCTCAAAAGAACCCACTACTAGGGGCTACCGAGAAATTCTAACTGGGAAGGTGAACATTGAATGAATGTGAGGGAGAAGGGTCCGGCAGACCCTAAGCTTAGCTCACAGGCCCCAGTGAAGGGAAGGTTATGGGGTGAATCAGGGTGGCAGAGGTCTAATCCTGGGAGTCCCAGATAAGAGTTCCCAGAAGGAATGGGAAGAACCAAACAGGGGCCCAATTCCAGGAACTATGGTAGCAGACAAATAACCCAGGCAGAAACTCAACCTGGAGGGGCAAGGAGGGGAACCAGGCATGGCATTTTGGAGAGGGGGACACTTTATTATACTGATTCTAGAGCTCAGCCTCTGCAGTCAAATGGACCAAGGCTCAGACTTCAGCTAAGTGACTGAGCGAGTGACTTAACCTCTTTCAGTCTCCGTCCACATCCTTTTGAGATGAGGTTGTAGAGAGGAATACACGAGATTAGACGTGAATAGGGCTCAGGACAGGGCCTGGTGCACAGCAGGTACTAAAACAGTAACCACAGCAGGAATGGTAATTGTGGAGGGATTAGCAGTAGAGGGGTGGTAGTAGTGGTGGTGGTGAAAATAATGAGCAACTAAACTGCTCAAGGACTTGATTGCTGGAATCGAGGGAGCTGTGAATTGGCATTGAACTTGAAGTCAGGACGCCAGATTCCAATTCTACTTTTGCTGAAGGCTAGTTATACGATCTTGTTCAAGTCGATGAACTTCTCTGAGCCTCGGTTTCCTCCATTAGCAAATGGAAGTGTTCACACTGGCTGTGCACTCCTCCCGGAGTTCCTGTGAGATTTTCACGAGATCCAAGATCTGCAACCACCACCGACAGAGACCCAACACCTAATAGATACTCGCTGAATGTCGATCCAATCCGATGGTCGGGATCCACCACCAAGATCCACCACCAGATCTGATGCTGAATCAAATGATCTCACATTTCCTCGCCTGCAGCAGCGTACAACCAGAGGAGGGGCCAGTTTAAACCTGACTGTGTGTTTAAGTGGTCTCAGCTGAGACACTGTGGTTTTCTTGGGGGACCAGAATTGGGTCATCATTTTTCCCCTCGATCATAAACCACCTCCATATATGATCCTAGCCGTGGCCATCAGAAAGCTTACACTCACTCTTGAAGCCAATCTTTGCATTGCAAGGAACTTGGGGTTCTTTCTTTGGCTTTCCTTGGGCATTTAGATTTTAAATTCATTTGCAAACATTGGTTTGGGAGGAAGTCTCAATAGAGTATGATCCAGGTTTGCGATTTCAATCTGAAGCCAAATTTCTGGGCTTTCTTACAGAACACCCAGCTAACTGGAAAATTTGAAAGTAAATACATTTTGAAGAGGAAAAAAAAAAAAAAAAGGAAGTTCCTGCTGCTCTCGGATGAGGACTTTGCAACCTGTGAATGATGTCATCATTTCGTTGCCTGCACGAGAAATGGACGGAAAGTTCTATTTTCACTTTCTTCCGAGCCATCTACGTGACTAGGTAGGTGGTAGTAGGGGTCTCTGAGAATTCTGTTCTTTTTACTACCGTGGTGCCCTGCTTTGAAAAACAAAACCAAATTTTCCACGGAAGGGAGAGGGGCCTGAGCAAGGCACAGCGGTGTTTGCTTTACGCAGACATGTGACGTGGGAACCATAGTGACCAGGCATAACCGAATGGCCATGCACCTCTCCTGCAGGACTTAGCAGAGCCCTCACAGGATATCAGATCAAACTAACATTTTAAAACCCACCAGTGCACTTATCACACATTGTCCGGTGGACGTGGTATTTGAGTGGAAAGGGTTTTAGAGAGTAAGAGGTCCGCCTGTTCTGGTTGCTGGGGAATGAGGGCATTCCCGGAATGTGGGACTTTCAGTAAATGGGGACAGTCCCCACAAACTGGGATGGTGGCCACCCTCCTAAAGAGCATCCCATTTTCCTATTATGGATGCCAAGGAAAGGTGACCAAGTGAAAAGAGTAGGGGCGACACAGCCCCCTTTTTAAAGCAGTGGTTGTCAAACTTTAGCCTGCCTCGGAATCCCCTAGAGGGCTCGGCAAGGTGGATTGCTGGGTCCCGCCACCAGCGTCTCGGATCCAGCAGATCTGGGCAGGACCGGGGAATCTGCATTTCTAGCAAATCCCTATGTGATGCTGATATTGCTAGCCTTGCACTTCATTTAAGAACCACTGCTCTACGGGCCGGGCGCGGTGGCTCACGCCTGTCACCCTAGCACTCTGGGAGGCCGAGGCGGGAGGATCGCTCAAGGTCAGGAGTTCGAGACCAGCCTGAGCAAGAGCAAGACCCCCATCTCTACTAAAAATAGAAAGAAATTAATTGGCCAACTAAAAATATATAGAAAAAATTAGCGGGATGTGATAGCACATGCTGTAGTCCCAGCTACTCGGGAGGCTGAGGCAGGAGGATCGCTTGAGCCCAGGAGTGTGAGGTTGCTGTGAGCTAGGCTGACGCCACGGCACTCACTCTAGCCTGGGCAACAGAGTGAGACTCTGTCTCAAAAAAAAAAAAAAAAAAAAAAAAGAACCACTGCTCTAAAATGCTGGGTTCTCAGCTGCAGGTTGGAATCACCCAAGGACTTTTAAAAAACATGAGTGTGTGGGCCTCACCCCCAAAGGTTCAGATTTAATTGCTAAGTGGACTTTTAAGCCTCTCTAGGTAATTCTCACATGCAAAAAAGTTTGAGACCTAAACTTTGCTCTAAAAGGCACTGAATTCAGGAAATGGCCTGAATCCACTTCCTAACATTTGTTCATTTCACATTCAAGGTGCATCTGTTCGGCAGTGACTACGTGCCGTGCACCATGCCAGAGGCAGTGTGGCTAAGATAGATGGGATCCCTTCCTCAAGGAGCTTACTTTTTAACGGGAAACATGATATAAACAAGTAAACAAAAAATATATATACAATTAAAAATTGAGACAAGAGCCCTGGGAGGGGGAAAGGCAGGGAGCTTGGGATCAGAGAGAATGGGGCAGGGCAGGAGGGGGAGGCAGTTATCTGGGACAGAGAAGTCATTGAGGATGTCTCCAAGATGATATTTAAGCTGAAACTTTAAAAATTAGGAGCCAGTCATGCTGACTGGAGAGAAAAAACACTACAAGGAAGAGAAACAGTTCTCAGAACCATCCAGAGAGGAGTGTCCGGGAGGACAGAGAGCTGGGCAGGGCGGCCTGAGGTCCGGTCAGCAGGTGGGGGTGTGACAGGGCCACATCCCTTCTAGGCCGTGGGACGAGCTGAGGTTGTATTCTAGGTGCACTGACAAGCTGCTGAGGGAGAACAGCATTTCTGTTTATGTTTTTATATTTTATTTTCTTTTTTGAGACAGAGTCTCACTCCGTTGCCCAGGCTAGAGTGCCGTGGCGTCGGCCTAGCTCACAGCAACCTCAAACTCCTGGGCTCAAGCGATCCTCCTGCCCCACCCTCCCGAGTAGCTGGGACTACAGGCATGTGCCACCATGCCCCAGCTAGTTTTTTCTATATTTAGTTGTTTGGCTAATTTCTTTCTATTTATAGTAGAGACAGGGTCTCACTCTTGCTCAGGCTGGTCTTGAACTCCTGAGCTCAAGCAGTCCTCCCGCCTTGGCCTCCCAAAGTGCTAGGATTACAGGCGTGAGCCACCGCGCCTGGCCTGTTTTTATATTTTAAAATATGTACTTTTATGGCTGCTGTGTGGAAAGGAGATTGGAAGCATCTGGGCCCAGGTTCTTCCCCAGAGACCAGCAAGAGGGAGAGATTCAGATATTGGGGGGTCATGAGAATGTCTCCCCTGTGAGTTTCTGAGAAGGCGTGTGTGGGGGCACTGTGGCTGTAGCTATGGGGGTGGGGGGGAGGACCACGAATGCCAGCCACATAGGGTCACAGTGGCTGGGCTTGCATCTCTTTTGTGCTCTGCCTGGGCGAAGTCACCAGATATTAAGTTACATATGTCAGTTTAACACCTCCTTTCAGCGTGGACTCGGGCTGCAGGCTGTTCCGAGGAGGGGCCAGCTTTACAGCTCCCTGCTAGATGAGCCGGAGCGTCCAAGGCTGTCAGCCAAGCAGGGAAGTCCAAAGCCAGGCCCCGAGGAGGCCCCGGGGCTCAAGAGTCCCAGGTGCATAACCATCTGCGATGGCCCCTTGCATTATGTGTGGACTTTTAATCTGCCGTCCAGATGGAGGGTGAGATGAGATGGCTCTGGCAGTAACCAGAGACCTGAGGTGGGAGGACAGCAGCAGGGACAATCTGTGGGAAAGCCTGTCCTGAGCGAGCAGGTGCCGACTTCCTCAGGGCAGGAGGAGGAAGCTGTCGCTGGATGCACGCACGAGCTCTTTGTCACTGGGACATAATCGCAGAAGACATCTGAGCTGAAACTAAATCCTTCGAAAGAGTACACGGCCGTGCCTCCTAAGGCCTTGTGTGGCCGAGAACTTCCACCTTGCCCTAAACCACACCCAAGGGCAGGAGAGGGGGGCAGTCTCCCGTCACAGTTCTGTAGTCAGGGGAACAGGCTTGGAGCAGGGGAGTGCTGCCTTCGGCTTCGAGAGTGAAAAAGACATCAGATCAGCTACCTAGGCTCCGGTCCACAGTCCTACCGTGTCTCCCCGAAAATAAGACAGGGTCTTATGGTTTATTTTTCCTCAAGAAGACACCGTAGGGCTTATTTTCAGGGGATGTGTTATTTTCCCCTCAAAGCCTCAGCTTGCAGCATGCACAAGGTGACTGGGACCTGACAGGGGGAGATGACCTTGTGGGTGGGGCTGCCCGCACCTTTCCGGTCACCTCTGGGATAGTAGCTGCCACAATGGGGCAGATGAGAAGGGCTGCTGGTCGTCTTTACCCCTCTGCAATGAAATGCATGGGTTGTGCAGATGTGCTGCGTAGTCACGCCCGTCACTAGGGCTTATTTTCGGGGTAGAGCTGATATTGCACAAATGCTTAGAAATCCTGCTAGGGCTTATTTTATGGGTAGGTCTTGTTTTCAGGGAAACACAGTACCTTAGGCCCATACATTGCCTCGCTTGGGGATAGAAAGGACTTTGTGACAGGATGCAGCCCAGAACACCTTATCCTGGGCCTGAAGGGGGCAGGATTGGGGTGGCGATGAGTGAAAATTGGCCCGAAAGGTGGGTCCAATAATGTTCTCAATAATAATTGTTTATTGAGGGCCACCTATCTGCCAGGTACTGGGGTAGGTGCCAGGAATGGGACCTGGGCCCAGGTGAGGGAGAGAGCTAGCTACACGGGCACAAAGCTTATGTTTTATTTAACTCTGTGTGACTAGTGCCTGTCACATAGCAGGTACCCAGCATATGGTTCTAGAAAGAAATGATTTAATGCTTTAATGGATTCACCGAAGTGGGCCTGGCCATCAGTGGGCACTCCCTGACTGTTTTTCAAACAAGCAAAAGTGTTTCTTCCACAGAGGACTTGTGTAGGGGATCTCTGGGAAGAAAGGAGCCAGATAGGATAGGTGAGATGATGGAGGTTTGGGGAGAAAAATAGTGAGGCAAGAATCAAGGCAAATAGTATGAGGAAAAAGAAAGAAACACAGAACCTCAGGGGTCGGGGGAGAGAACAGCTAGAGAGGAACAGAAAGGTAATCAGAGCATAGTATGTACGTGTTCTGGGGTCGACAGTATTTCAGGCTTATAAGACCCTCAGCACTGTATTAGGAAAAAGGAAGAGAGGAGCTAGGATGTGTAAGTGTGTAAAAGAGTCACCAACCATTGTGGGAATTAAATGCATAATGTCTAAAATTGATAAATCAAGAAAAAGCACTTGAAGTTTATCTTTCAGGTATGGGGAAGACAGTTAAAAGTACTTGCCCTCGAGCAAAATGCCCAGAGAAGCCCTAAAGACTCACTCCACTCCTCGGTTAGTCTGCTGGCCCCAATACCCTTCCCTCCTCGGACCCAGGCACAAGCAGACCAGAGTCCCCTGGGCAGCCAAGCCCACCCACACGGAAAGAAGAGGCCAAGATGAGAGCTATAAAGTGGAGAGCAAGGACCGGCCTTTGAACAGAGAGGGATCGTGAGGCTCCCCAGGCAGCTGCAAGGCTAACTTACAAAGTCAAGATCTTTAAAAATGGTATTTGATTTTCTGGGTTGAATGGAAAACTTCAACCAAATAAAAAAAAACTCTTTTGTGGGCAACAGCTGAAATAATGGAGGAAACCACAGGAGGGAGAAGGGGTCAGGGTGGGATCAAAGCTAATCTGATTTCTCCTTGCTCAGATGGCCTGGTTTCCCTCAAACTCATTCAGCCTTGCAATGCTCGAGGACAAGGGGAAGAGGCCCTTAATAGAGAGAGGCATAAAACAGAGGCAGAGAACAGAATGCCAGGGCTGGAACTGGTCTCAGCGACTATCTTGTCTGACTCCCTCCTCGCATGAAATGGGGGGTGGTGAAGTTCAGTGTGGCCAGACAATCTGTCCAAGGGCAGAGAGGCAGACCGGGCAGACTTTGAGTGCCTGGAACTCCAGAGTTCATATAGGTTTTATGCTTGGAGATGGAGATTCCATATACAGATTACTAGTTTCTAGCCTTGGAGAACAGGTTCCATGTCTTCGACTTTTAGAAGAAACCAATTTTCAATTATTTAAATTCTAAAAGCACTCCTCTCCTGAAATCAGCGTTATTACATGTCTGAGGTCAAGATGTCATACTGTTCCCTCATTTCCAACGCCCTTTTCACAATTGCCATGCTCCATTTTATTACAAAGTAGTGAATGAATGAATGAATGAATGACTAGCATATCTTTAAGCCTTCTGAATTTAATGATGAGGCATCACACTGGGGTATAATAACCTCCAAGATGATTTTGAGATGATTCAATATACTGAAGCCTCCTTTATTCAAGACATTGCGATCTTATACTAGGGCTGCATGTCTTTTTCTCTCTTCTCCATATTTCTGATAATCGAGAAACAGAGTGTAGAATTTGGAGATGTCCTGAGTTCACGTATATTGAGGAGGGAAGTGGCAGGAGCGATGGCAGATTTTGCTGAACGATCTTGCCTCTTCCATCCCGTGGCTGTTGTCAAAGAACGCATTGCTGCTACAGAAGAGTTACTGAGCAAGGAAAGCAGAGAGAGAAGGTCAGAACAAAACACTGAACTTAGCAGAGCTCATTCCATCTAGGAAACAAACTCATGGCAGCACTCTGGGCCTTATCCACCCTGTCCCCCCCCCCAACTCTTTCCCTTTATTTTATCTTCTTTCTATCCATCTTAGAATTAAGATACTCAAATGTTGTCAAAAGTAAGTCAGAGAACAGGACTATGCTACAAAACATCACCTGCATTCACCCACACGTCAGTTGAGTGTTTTGCATTATTTCGAAGAGCAGATGGCAAGTCCCACCTTCACTTCGGACAGAATAAATTTATGTCTTCAAGTTAGGAAAAGAAAGTAAGCAGTGACACTGTGTATTTCCTTAAAAGCTCCTTCAGATTTGTAGAAGAAACATTATCGTTAATTTTGGCCAAAGGATTGTTGACGTCATAAATTCATACTTGGTTTTTACTGGGGCACGCTCTCTTGCTGTTCCTCATCAGCCACTACTCTGCCAGCTTAGTCATTCCTAGTATGTGCTTATTAGATTTAGATTGACTTAATGGAGATATGTTGTGAATTCAACTGTAAATAATGCACTTAAAATAACAATTACTATATCTTTTGTAACCACCACACCTACCGGTGGTTCAACACCTTCTCCTTTTGCTGTTTATTTTCCGCAAGGTAGATTAAACTGCACTCTTAACAGCAGAACGTTTACTTTATGTAGAACAAAATGCTCCTAAATTGCAATTTACTATGTAATGACCTGAACGCTTTAGAAAATCAGCTTAATTAAATTTGTTTTGGGAATGCATACATAAAATGTTAAAGGACCGCTATATTAAAAGCTATTAGTGTAATCTCTAGAAGATTTGCATAATTGTCCTTTGCATAGTCTCCAGGAGAGACAACCAGGAAACCCAAGCAAGCTTAGAGGGGCAGCCGGAACCAAGACTGCTACTACCATCTCTGTCCCTGGGCAAAGCCCTAATACTGCGCAGGGACAGTATGGGAAGTGCTGGCCTCTACTTCCGCCGGAAGCTGGATGTCTCTTTGCTGCTTCTGTGCTCTCATCTGAATGGATTCCCATCTTCATGACACTGTTTCCCACCCTGAAATCACATACAGGAGCATTGATTGGAGGGGTCTGTGCCACGAGCCTGCACCCTCACTTCAAGGGAAGCTGGGGAAATTTCGCTTCTATTTTCAAAAGGCAGACTCACTAGATGAGAGAGTCCCAAATACAAAAAGAGGGTCCAAAGCATCTAGATGGCTAAAAAAGAACAATAAATGCTATTACACAAAGTATATAATAACAGCATGATTTTAAATACAAATTTTTAAAAAATAATTTTTCTATATATTTTTAGTTGTCCAATTAATATCTTTCTATTTTTAGTAGAGACAGGGGTCTCGCTCTTGCTCAGGCTGGTCTCAAACTCCTGACCTCAAGAGATCCTCCCGCCTCAGCCTCCCAGGGTGCTAGGATTACAGGAGTGAGCCACCGTGCCCAGCCTTAAATACAATTTTTTTTAATTCAGTACATGATCAACAATTGCATTAAAATGTTCATTTTACTGTAATATTTCGACATTGAGCCAGTTTTCTGCTTTTCCCCGTTCAACAAATGATATGTGCTCCTTAATTTACTCTACATTAATTGCATAAAAAGGTATGATTGTGCAACAAATAAATATTGAAAAAGTATATTCTATAGTGTTCAGTTTGGGGTTTGCATATTAAAATACACATTGAAATTTAACTACATATCATAGGCTGAGCTCGGTGGCTCACGCCTGTAATCCTAGCTCTCTGGGAGGCCGAGGTAGGTGGATTGCTCAAGGTCAGGAGTTTGAAACCAGCCTGAGCAAGAGCAAGACCCCGTCTCTACTATAAATAAAAATAAATTAATTGGCCAACTAATATATATAGAAAAAATTAGCCGGGCATGGTGGCTCATGCCTGTAGTCCCAGCTACTCGGGAGGCTGAGGCAGGAGGATCACTTAAGCCCAGGAGTTTGAGGTTGCTGTGAGCCAGGCTGATGCCACGGCACTCACTCTAGCCTGGGCAACAAAGTGAGACTCTGTCTAAAAAAAAAAACAAAACAAAACTACATATTATAACAGGAAAAAAATACTTTGAAGGCTTGATATTTGATTCTTCTATCCTGCTTTTGAGAAACTGTCTTATGAAATTTCTCAAAAATGTAATAGACAGCAATCCCACTTTTAAGGATATAAAGCCCCTGGGGCAACATGGTAAACCTGGTAGGGCCTCAGGCCGCTGGTTAGGAAACACTGCCTTACTATTCTCTGGGAGGTACTTGAATCTCAACTTCCTGTTGTTTCCTGAATCTACTTGTGACACAGCCACAGTTGGAATGGCAATAACTAGTCCTGGCCCCCTTGCTGCCTGAGATCCAGCTAATCAGTCACTCCTCCACCTCATCTTTGCCTGCTCAGTGTTGAAATTGCATTACATGCTTAAACTGACCAATGCATGGATGGCCAGAGACCATTTTGAGAGGCTGCCTTCCGGTCCTGCAAACAAAATAAAACAACACTATAAAAATGACCCAAACCAAGAAACCAGAAGATTCCCCTGAGCAAGGGCGCCACGCTGGCTCTGGAGCGCCCCCCATAGGCTGGAACTGGAACCCCAGATCTGTGCTGCAAAGTCAGGTGCAAGGGGACTCAGATGGACCGCAAGGTATTTAATATAATAGCCTATCTGATTTGGCTTCTCATTTACCGGGAGTGGAGACTCTTTACACCCACAGTGTATTTGTTGAAAGTGCTTATGAATAGCAGCCTGAAACCTTTTTATCTTATTTGTTCATGTAGAAACAAAACAGTTGAGACCTTATCTTAATGCATATGGTATTCCTGTTGTAACCAGTGACCTTTTAGTTAAAGGAAAGTGACAGCAGGCTGAAATGGTTACTTTTGCTTTCAACTAACCCATAAAATGGAGACAAGGGACTAGATTAAATACTAAAACAGGTGACTCACCCCTTAGAAGCCCCGTAGAAATTAGAAGCAGAGGCACCTGCTATTGAATAGATACCCCATTTGAGGCAATGAATGACACATGTTAGCAAGGATTCCACCTTATCTACCACTGCTCCCAAAAAGATCCCCAACATGGAGCAGCCAATGCCTGTGGTGGTGCAGATGGGACCTGGAGAGGCTGAGAGGGATTCGCTGACGTCACTTACCATGTCGTGTGCCAGGTGTGGGCTGCACCTGCCATCTGGGTGGGTTAGCTGCGGACCTAACTCTCCCCATCACACCCCGAGCTGCCACATTCGTAGCTCATCCCAAGTGCTGCTTAGGCCTCTACAGAGGCTCCCTGGCTATTCCAGCCCTCTCCCCTCTATTCCTCCCCCCTCTATTCTTCTCCCCTTCTCTTTTGACTCCTGCTTATCAATGGTACCCATCATTTTGGCACTTGATCACATATTGCCTGGCCCTTAGAGGTAATTGTTTCCTGTGTGTATGTCTTGCCTCCCTTTAAGGGAATTAATCTTATTGTTGCTAAATTATGCTATGATTATTGCCTTATTAAATTGTTGCTATATTGTATACTGGTGATGGGTGAGCATGACTTCCACAGGATCCTCAGGCGGGAGAGCTGGTATCCCAGACCTGGAAGGGTTGCCTAACGCAGCATGGGGGCCAGGCTCAGTGGCTCACACCTGTAATCCTAGCGCTCTGGGAGGCCGAGCAGGTGCATCTTTTGCGCTCAGGAGTTCAAGACCAACCTGAGCAAGAGCGAGATCCCATCTCTGCTAAAAATTTAAAAAATTAGCCGGGCTTCTTGGCGCACGCCTGTAGTCCCAGCTACTTGGGAGGCTGAGGCAGGAGGATCGCTCGAGTCCAGGAGCTTGAGGTTGCAGTGAGCTATAATGATGCCACTGTACTCCAACCAGGGTGACAGAGTGAAATTCTGCCTCAAAAAAAAAAATGAGGGATGGGTGTGAGAGTTCTATTAATTGCTTGAGGCTGAATGTGGAGCCCAACTTTAGGACACACCAAAATTAAGAGGGAAGGACTTCAAATGGTAGGAAAGCGTGTGTTTTTGTACAGACAGGTGGGTCGTGCTTATCCAGGAAAAGGATGAGATACCAATTAGACCAGCTACTGGGGGTCAGGAAGGCTAGATGGCTTCAGCTGTCACCTGGCGGAGAAATCCGACCAAGTGCCGTGAAGTCAGAAGAGCCCTTCGACGTTATCTTAGGACCAGAAACTTGTTCTTTGAAAACTTGACAGCTTTTATATGCTGTGTATTTCCTGACCTAATTTTCTTTTTGCTGTCTCTGAGTATCAAGTAATGACATCTCGGGAAATGTCACAAGGGAACACAAGGAAAGAGAATTTGTCCAACGCCAGGTCAGAGCTTTAAGGCGGGGGCCCTCTGCCCCCAGAGAGTTGTGTGTCTTGTGTTAACATACAAGAAAATTCCCTCACTTCTCAGCTGAACTGTAGGCAAAAACGCTCTCCACTCGTTGAACAACTAGATGAGGGTCCAAGCACAGGCTTCTGCGGCAAAACTGAATGAACTGGAATAATAGAATGCCTTGGAGTCGTTCCAAAATGGCTTTTAAATTATGTTCTTAGAGAAAAGGTATCACCTAATTCATCATTTTTAACAAAGTTAGGAGGTAGAGAAGTGTTTCTTAATTTCTGAAACAAAAGGATAAAGGCTAGAGGTAAAGAAGGACTTCCTGATGATGAAAGAAATGAAGACATCAGAATGGGAAAGATTCTTTCCTGAGAGTTTAAACTGACAAGATCTGTACAAAGCTGGTATCTTTTTTTAAGAAAAGGAATTTCATGCCTGCTCGGCGTGAACTTGGTAGAATGTGGTGTCACGTAAGACTGGAGCGTGGAACTTTCCCCCTCAATGTCCCCATGAAGAATCTGGCTAAAAGAAAACACATGAGACTGACCTCTAGTCCAAGCTTTCCTTCTAAGAGGAAATCTTGACAAACACTTATTCTTCTTTAACTTGTTTTCTTAACAGTGAAATAATAATACTTTCCCTGATTCCTTACAGGGGTCTTTGGAGATCAGCGGTCAATGAACTCCTTGTGAAAGATCTTTGAACATTTATAGAGTACATTAAAATTGAAGGTGCTAATATTAGTATTATCGATGTTTTTTTAAAACCTAGCAGTTGTTAGCTCATCTCTCTGGCCTCTCAATCATAAATCCCTGCCCCTCCTCGATCAGGTTACAAGTACAACTGGGGCCCCAGTGTGTACATCTCTTCTATATTTATTCACCTCATTCAGACAGGTCTAGGTGTGTGGGGGTGATCGGGAGAGATGGGCCCACCAGGCTGCTGTTTACATAACAGGTGGAGGAACCTGTGGGAAGAATATGGGATTGGACATGCAGGTGCTACTTTCCAAGCATCTCATCTCTCAAACTGTTCAAGGGAAACCTGGATGAAGGGGCAAACCACGACTGCCTTAGCTGTCAATATATAAGGAGTAAAACGTCACTAGCGCACTAAAATATCACTGGAAATATAAATTGAAAGAAAACATTATTTTTCATCAGAAATCCTCTTATAGGAGCACTAAATGGGGTTGGAATAAATACCTTGATAAGCCACTTGGAGACGCAGTTAGAAAGTAAGACCCCTCCTCCCCTCCTGCATGGGTTTTGGGTGACAATAGATGGTCCTTCTAAGAAGGGTGGCCAAGTGAACTACAAAGCTGTTTTTTGTTTTGGGTTTTTTTTGGAGAGGGCTCTGCAAGTCTGGGGCTAGAGCTAAAGATTCCTGGGTTTTGGAGGCTTTACTGCCAGTGGTCCTCCTCCTCGGCCTTCTTCCACTGGGCACTGGAGAAATATTTAAAGAAAATACAACCTATATATCTGCAGGTCTCAACCTGGCCCAGCCCCAAAGCAGTGCACCAACTGGGGAAGGAGTTCTGAGAGAGGGAGTTAGGATGTACCAGCTGATACCGGAGTGGACACAAGACCAGAGGGAGATGCTATTGCTGTCTAAGCATCTGGAAACAACAGCAGCAGAACAGGCTTGTGATCTGCCCCCTTGGACCAGGCTTCTAGGATTGCAAGAATCCATAAAACGAATGAAATAAAAGCTGCCTTCCCTGGGCCAGGCTTTCTCTCCCTGTTCATCTTGCTAAGTCAGATTTAAACTTTAGAGTTCAGATTAGAGCTTTCTTCTTTCCCGAAGCCTTCTCTGACCTCTTAAATCTTAATCAGGTGCCACTCCTCTGTGCTCTGTGCTCTGACAGATCCTGGACTTCCTTTGTCACCACATTTACAAGGTGCATTGTCATTTCCTGGTTACAGGGCAGTTTCCTTTGTTGGTCTGTAAGCTCCAAAGCGCAGAGACCCTGGCTGTAGCTCACTGTTGTACTCTTGGTGCCAAACACAGAGCCTGATAGCTAGCGGGCACTCGATTAATATTTGTTGTTTGAATGAGATCATTAAGGCACAAGAACATTAAGGCACATCTCTCCCTCTCTCTGACCCTCTCCTGTCCTGCTGCCATGTGCTTAGAAAAGGCAAGGAGAGAAACTTTCAAGCTGGCGCGTGGCTCCTTGAGGCCAGGCGTTGATTGGCATAGAGGCTGACAAACAGGACAGTAGGTCCTGGAACATGGGGACAGTGACGGCTTCACACAGCCTGCTAGGCTAGGAGCAGAGAGAACACCCAAACAGCACGGCAACATCAGGATCCATGCGGAGATGGGCTGGAAGACATCAGCTGTAAGACACCCCAGGGATTTCTGCCTCCTCCCTCCTTCTAGCAATATAGTTGGGGGAAGAGGATGGCCCCAAATCCAGGTCACTTAACCATGGGGATACGTTCTGAGAAGTTCATCATTAGGCGATTTCATGGTAGTGCAAACATCATGGGGTGTATCACACACACAAAGGTGGGATAGCCTGGGACACCCCCAGGCTATACAGCGTAGCCCGTGGCTACCCTAGGCTACAAGCCTGTACCGCATGGTACCGTACTGCACACTGTAGAACACTGAAACACAATGGTAAGTATTTGTGCATCTAAACATATCTAAACACAGAAAAGGTGCAAGAAAAATATGGTAGATGTGACATTATGGTATCTATATATTGGTTTTCATCTGCCATTCCTGGTTTATAGTCTTTGTTATGAGGTTGGAGTGATTTAGGTCTCAGAAGCAGCCTCAGAAAACGGAATCTCTCCCTCTCTCTGACCCTCTCCTGTCCTCCTTTTCCCTGCTTCTTTTTCTTCCCAAGGCAGGAATCTTCCCATGCCTTTCTGTTTTGGAGCTGGCCATAAAGAAATTCTCTGACCTGTCTTGTCTGATTGTAGGTCACGAGACCCCCATTTCAGAAGGGGTCCTGCCTAGACCCTGGAGGAAGGAAGGGTGCAGAGAAGCCATGAAGAATCCGAACAGGCGGGCCTTGCTCAGTTTCCCCAGTCAGTCTGTTAGTGCTAGACCACACCCTTTCTGTCCAGTCTCTTTCTGTCCATGATTGGCATGGCTGCCAATCATGCCTATCCGATGAAGTCTCCATAGAAAACCCAAGAGGACAGGACAGGGAGAGAGCTCATAGACAGCTGAACACGTGGAGGTCCCTGGGGGTGGTGCACCCAGGGAGGCCAGGGAAGCTCCTTGTCCCTTCCCACACCCTGTACGTCTCTCCATCTGTGTCCTTTGCAGTAGCCTTTATCATAAACCAGCCTCGGTGCCTCCCCAAGTTCTGCAAGCTGCTCTAGCAAAATAATCAAGCCTAAAGGGGGGGGGTGTGGGAACCCCAACTAAAAGCCAGAGGTTCTGGAGGCCCAGACTTGTGACTGGTGTCTGAAGTGGGGGGCAGCCTTGTGGGACTGAGCCCTCAACCTGTGGCAGCTGACGCTACGTCCAGGTGGACGGCATCAGAATTGAATTGGATTGGAGAACAACCAGCCGGTGTCTGAGGCAGAACTGATTGCTTGCTTGCTGGGAAGGAGAAAAACCCATACATTTGATCACAGACGTCTTCGGGCTTGAATGTTATGGTGCAAGAGCAGAGGAAGAAGTTTATGTTTTTTCCACTGGGTATAAAAGATAAAAAATGGTACACCCGTATAGGGCACTTGCCATTCATGGGGCTTCCAGGACTGGAGGTTGCTTTGGCTGAGTCGGGGAGCAGAGAGTGAATGTGAAAGCCTAGGACATTACTGGACACTACTGTAGCCTTCACAAACACTGGCTACACTAAGTTTATTAAAAATATTTTTCTTTTGGCCGGGCGCGGTGGCTCAAGCCTGTAATCCTAGCTCTCTGGGAGGCCGAGGTGGGTGGATCGTTTGAGCTCAGGAGTTCGAGACCAGCCTGAGCAAGAGCGAGACCCCATCTCTACTATAAATAGAAAGAAATTAATTGGCCAACTAATATATATAGAAAAAATTAGCTGGGCATGGTGGCGCATGCCTGTAGTCCCAGCTACTTGGGAGGCTGAGGCAGCAGGATTGCTTGAGCCCAGGAGTTTGAGGTTGCTGTGAGCTAGGCTGACGCCATGGCACTCACTCTAGCCTGGGCAATAAAGCGAGACTCTGTCTCAAAAAAAAAAAAAAAAAAAAAAAAAAAAAAATATTTTTCTTTCTTCAATAATAAATTAACTTAGGCCGGGCGCGGTGGCTCACACCCCTAATCCTAGCACTTTGGGAGGCCAAGGTGGGAGGATCGCTCAAGGTCAGGAGTTTGAGACCAGCCTGAGTAAGAGCGAGACCCATCTCTACTATAAATAGAAAGAAATTAATTGGCCAACTAATATATATAGAAAAAATTAGCCGGGCATGGTGGCATATGCCTGTAGTCCCAGCTACTTGGGAGGCTGAGGCAGCAGGATTGCTTGAGCCCAGGAGTTTGAGGTTGCTGTGAGCTAGGCTGACGCCACGGCACTCACTCTAGCCTGGGCAACAGAGTGAGACTGTGTCTCAAAATAAACAAACAAACAAACTTTAGCTGACTGTGGCTTTTTTTACTTTATACTTTTTAATTTTTTTAAACATTTTTGACTCTGTAATATAAACTCTGTATTAAACTCTGTAATATAACTTAGCTTGAAACACAAGCTGTACAAAATATTTTCTTTCTTCATAGCCTTATATATTCTACGAGCTTTATTCTATTTCTAAAATTTTTCCATTTTTTCTTACTATCCCAGAGGCCATCCCAGCTATCTGGATATAACTGTCCCCAAGAGTGTCATTTCCTGGAAGACAATGACCCAGGTCATTCACATTTTATACCTTCACATCCCTCCAAAACCTGATACAAAATAAAGGAGTAAATAAATGCCTGTCAGATCCAAGAAGGACAAGAGAGAAGCAAGGACGTGAAGACGTAGATTCCATGGACCATCCTAGCACCTGAGGTCTGATTAAGACGAGGAAAAAAGCTTATAGGGATCTTTTCGTATTGAAAAAGCTTTCATGGAACGCTCTTTTGTTGCATTTTCAAGGGATAAGACTGTCTAGCTAGAAAACACAAAAATATGGACATAAAGAAGAGACCTCAATATACAAGCACAGAATCAGAAAAAAAGCTTTTGAAAACTGAAACTCACGCCTTATTCCACCAGGCCTGAGTGAGGCCCTCTTTTCCAAAGTTGTTTCTGGCTTAAGGACAGCAGGTGGCAGCAGAATCAAGTTTTCTGGTTGCAGAAGCTTCCGGAGGAGACAGTATAAATCTTCAAATGGTTCTCTGAGAAGAAGCAGCTTTTGGATAAAAATTACTCATCTAAAAATCTAAACTCAACACAAGAATGAAACAAAACAGGGTGAGGAACTGGTGCCATCAGCCCCAGCCACTACAGGTCCCGTTGTCATTCCCTACCTGCCGTCCACAGAGCCACACCTTGTCCTTCAAAGGAATTCTGGGATTTCTGACAGTGGCCAGGACAGAAACCCAGGGTCAGTCTGTATGTCCCTGTTATGACGTTGTTTTGTCTCGTGTCGAAGCTGTTGTCCCCAGGAGACAGGCTCGGGGCAACGCTGGGCTCGCTGGAGAGATCAGCCTACATTCAGAACACATTGATGGACGAAGGAAGGCTTTTTATAAAGGAGACTTTGCAGGAACTAAGAAGAAATGAAGTACTGACACATGCCACAGCATAAGGAACCTCAAAAACATGCTAAGTCAAAGAAGCCAGTCCCCAAAAGACTACATACTGCATGATACCATTTATAGGAAATGTCTAGAATAGGCAAATCTAGAGACAGAAAATAGATGCGTGGTGATCTAGGGCTGGGAAGGTGGCGATTGGGAAATGACTGCTAATGAGTACGCAGTTTCTTTCGGGGGTGATGAAAATGTTCTAAAATTAGGATATGGTGATGGTTGCACAACTCTGAATATATTGAAAACCATTGAGTTGTACCCTTGAAATAGGTGGACTTCATGGCATGCAAATTATCTCAATAAAGCTATGAAAAAATTTAAAGGGATGCATATTTTGGTCATTAACATATTTCAAGTGAAAATCAACCTCCGATAACTATTCGAGGAGGGAGGAAGGAAAAGAGAGAGAGGTGAGGGTGGGGGAGAGAGAATGACTATGCAGTTGCTACAGGAAAATAATTGGAGTTTGGTTAGGAATATGACTCTGGTACATTGACGAATTTTGCTTTTTGTTCAGACTGTGATGTAATGATGGCATCTTATGGCTTCTTGCTTTGGCCACACACTTCCTACCCCTAAGAAATGCAACTACTTACACACCTTAAAGCAGGCGTCCTCAAGCTAAGGCCTGCAGGCCACATGCGGGTGTTTTTGCCTGTTTGTTTTTTTACTTCAAAATAAGATATGTGCAGTGTGCATAGGAATTTGTTCACAGTTTTTTTTTTAAACTATAGTCCGGCCCTCCAACGGTCTGAGGGACAGTGAACCGGCCCCCTGTTTAAAAAGTTTGAGGACCCCTGCTTAAAGAATAGACGAGATGGGCTTCCATCCCACTTTTTTAGTGGATGTGGCACTCCCTGGAGAGAAGGCAGCACAGGTTGGTGAGATTGCAGACAGCTGAAGTCACGCAGACCTGGTTTTAAATCCTTGTTCCTCCTCTTGTTAGCTAAGAGCGCCCAGGTTCTTCTCTGTATGGAAAAGTTATCTCAAAGTTAAGCAAGGATTATTTAACATGAAATGTGAAAATGTCCAGCCCATAGTAAACATGCAATTTGTTATTTTCCTAGAATGTTCATCCTTACCAGCAAAGTGGCATTTTATCTCAAAACCCAGCTGTGGGCTGGGCGCTGTGGCTCATGCCTGTAATCCTAGCACTCTGGGAGGCCCAGGCAGGAGGATTGCTCGAGGTCAGGAGTTCAAAACCAGCCTGAGCAAGAGTGAGACCCTGTCTCTACTAGAAATAGAAAGAAATTAATTGGCCAACTAATATATATAGAAAAAATTAGCCGGGCATAGT
>VSMD01041889.1:0-38535 GCA_008750895.1 Mirza zaza
GAATTAGCTGGACAACTAAACATGTATAGAAAAAATTAGCCAGGCGCGGTGGCTCACGCCTGTCATCCTAGCACTCTGGGAGGCCGAGGCGGGCGGATTGCTCGACGTGAGGAGTTCGAAACCAGCCTGAGGAAGAGCGAGACCCCCGTCTCTACTATAAATACAAAGAAATTAATTGGCCAACTAATATATAGAGAAAAAATCAGCCGGGCATGGTGGCGCATACCTGTAGTCCCAGCTACTCAGGAGGCTGAGGCAGGAGGATCGCTTGAGCCCAGGAGTTTGAGGTTGCTGTGAGCTAGGCTGACGCCACGGCACTCACTGTAGCCCTGGCAACAGAGCGAGACTCTGACTCAGAATAAATAAATAAATAAATAAATAAAGTACACGGGAGGACGTGCGTAGACTCCATGCAAATCCTACAGCATTTTATACCAGGGTCTTGAGCACTGTAGGCTTGGTTTCCGAGGGGAATCCCGGGACCTGTACTCCCGGCTTACTTGTTGCCAGCGGTTTTGGACACGTGTTCCGTGTTCGGTGCTCAATCCTGCCTACACAGTGCTCACGTGTGCACAGTATCCAACAGTTTACTGTGAAGTGGGCTTCGTGCTGGGCGGCTTCGCCCAGCAGCAGGCTAACTAGTAGGAATGTTCCGAACGGGTTCGAGGCAGGGCAGGCCGCGCCATGACGCTTGGCAGCTGCGGTGCACCAAGCACATTCCCGATGTGATGATCTTTCCGGCTTTCGCTGGGCACCTCGGGGTGTGGCCGCGTCCCGAGCCGAGCAGCGTCTGCGGCCCCTTTTCACAGGTACGGCCGCGAGGTGCTTGCTCCGAGAGCCGCTCAGTGGCCGGGGCGGAGGGCGCACGGCCCAGGGGCAGGGCCGGAGTGTCCCCACTCACTCTGGAGCCGGGGATCTCTGCGGACCAGGGCGGGCAGCTGGCATTTCGGGAGCCACAGCCCCGTGTGGACGTCCCTCTGTCCTTCTCGTCGCCCTCTGCCGCTCTGGGGACCTGCTCCCCACGGTGGGGGCCTCGGCAACGTTTGGAAGTATCTGTGCAGAGAGAGCCCCACGCCTGGAACGCGTCTGGCCTTGTGACAGGAGCGTGGGAGCAAACGCTCACGCGAGAGGCCCCAAGCGGGCCCTGCCGCGGCGCAGGCGCTCAGGCGGAAATGTCCTTTGAGGCCCTGGACTACGCTGCAAAAGTGACTTCGATTTGATAAGAATGAGCCTCGCCGCGGACGCTCATAACCTGCGTCCCGGGTCGTTCCTTGCGAGAGGCGTTGGCGCTCGGTCCGGGCTGCTGGGCTGGCGCGGTGCCTGTGCGTGAGCCCGGCGTCTCCGAGGGGAGGCCCAGCGGGCGCCCCACCCCGGGCCATCCCAGCGCTGGGGCGAGGCCCGCGGCGGAATCGGAATCCGCTGGCGGTTGAGGGGTGCGGCGAGAACCAGCTCCCCCATCGGAGGTCCTGTGTAGTGGCAGATGGCTGCGACGGCCGCGCCCGGCGCCCTCAGGGCCTTGTGGCTGGAAGAAGAAGGGAGAAGGACAACGCCTCTCCCGCCCAGGGAAAGTGTTTACGCTTTCTTTTCCATTTCACATTCTGCCCTCTCAGTCATCCTCAATGTTTATTTAACTGCGCTCAGAGACCTTGCAAGCTCCCTCGGTTTAGTGTTTTCTAAACACTCTGTCACTTTCACTTCCACTGATGCTTTCCTGCCTGTGGCAGGCGACCCGCACTTACGCACAGGCTGACAGCTGCTGGTGGGATGACGAAGCCTCCTTGCCCACAAGCGCCTGGGCCGCCCACAGGCTCGGCGTGCGCTCGTGGGTGAGGCATGAAGCAAATGGGCAGGGCCTGTGACACCGGGCATCGCTTGGAATCTAGGAGCTTCTGAGACCTCTGGCGGGAAGTTTCCCACGGATGGGGACGGCCGTGAGGGTCCCAGACAACAGCAGTCCGGGTCGTCCTTTGGCTTGGCCCGGAGTCCCGCCCGGGGCTGCTTCCTCGCGAGGCTGGGACGAGAGCACGGCCCGATGCCAGGGGCCCAGGGGGTGGGCGGTGCAGCCTGGCTCCCGCACGCACGCTACGGAAGGCCGAGGCACACACGCCCGCGCCTCCCTGGCTGCATCTTCAACTGAGCTCCAGGCTTGGCTCGTGTGAGACCTCATTTTGCTCCTGGTGGCCACGGGTGGACAGCTCGGCAAAGGCAGACAGACCTCTGCAGGCTGGCCGGGACTGCCATGTGTGCTGTGCGGGCGTGTGTGTGCTGGACAACCCCGGCGGGGGCACTCTCCACACTGTGCGGGAGCACGGACTAGACCAGACCCGGAGACGAGCCGGGAAGCTCCACATCAAAGAAGCGGGGCAAGGCCGCTGGCGGAAGTTGGGGCGAGAGTGTGCAGGCGGTGGGGACCTCCAGGCCCTGCCAGTTCCCCCGTGCCCCCAGCCAGCAGCCCTGGATGGGAAAGCTGCTGGGACCCTTGGCACAGAAGGGCGCGTCTGTTCGTTAAGCAGTTTCTCCCCTTTGGAGCTTACTGTCTGTGGAAGCCGCGGCACTGTGGGCCCGGGCTACGCAGGTCCTCCAGCAAGGACGGCCAGCGGCAGGGGCCGGGCCGTCTCGGAGCAGAGGGAGGACGGCTGGGGTGGTTGGGGGCACTCCTGGGAAGAGGCGGGTGTCCACGTGCGGCTTGGAGAGTGGGCCGGGCTGGCTGGGCTGGCTAGGCGTGGGGCCCGGGGAGTGGTGCTTGTGCGTGGGGGGGCGGGGCACACGGGAGCGTGGCCTGGGTCGGGCAGGAGCAGGCCGGGCAGCGTGCTCGCCAAGACCGTGTCCGCCCCAGGGAAGGAGACGTCGGCTGGCCAAGAGGGGCCAGCTCGGGAGGCTTCATTCTGGGGGAGGCTGGAGCTGACTCTGCTGGGACGGTACAGACGGCCTCTGAGTGTGGCGCGGTTGGGCGCTGAGAAGGGAGCCGTGGGACGGCCCGACCGCCGCCGCGGAAGCCCCTCCCGGCCCAGCGAGGGCTCGGGGCGCCCTACCGGGAAGCCCGCAGGGGAAGCTGCTCTTGGCTGGGCCCACACCTGCTCTTCCCCTAGCCAAGTTCCTTTCCCTCTGGACCTCGGGAGCCCCCCACGGGCACAGGGTCTTTTCGGGGTGCAGCCCATCGCCAGCAAAGCCTGGGCACAGTAGGTGAAAGGGGCCGCGTGCCCCGTAGCCGCCTCTCGTTGTTGCCGGCTGGCTGCTTCCGAGTGGCCGGCGGATCCTGCGTTCCTGGGCTCTGCGAGGCCGTCCCTGACCCTGGGGGTGTGGAACTCAGGCGGAAAGACGCCCAGTGGACCCCAGGAGCAAAGGTCGGCTCAGCAGAGCTGCTGCCACCCCGCTCGGGTGTCAGCACGCAGGGGCGACACCAGAAGTTGCCACTTGGGCCATATGGACCAGAGAGAGCAAGCACTGGAGGGGCTGTTATAGGGCATGGCTGTGGCCGGGGGCTCCCTCCAGCCCTGACGGCCTCGGCGAGGTTCCCAAGGGGTCTCAAGCCCCGTGCGAGCTGGCCTCCCCCAGGGCCGGCCGGGGCACCACTGGAGACTGGCCGACCCCAGGGCCCCTCTCTGCCTCGAGCCTCCCTGTTCTCTGTCAGAGGACAAACTGACAATGGACCCGAGTGACAGGCACGTCCTGCTCCTACCTGGCTGGCCGGAGCTAAGCCACCTGCCCTCGTCACGGCTCTGAGGCTGGACGAGGGGCGGACCCACCAGCTTCCTAAGCCGATGGGAAAACCCCTCGGTCTGTGGTTCCTCGAGGGCCACTCGCCCCCCGATCCTCCCTCGCGGGCTCCCCAACCCCCGTGGATCTGGGTGGCGACCGTACCCGGTGGCCCCAGACCTCGGCCAAGCCAGAGCAGGGCACGTGTTTCATGCAGCGGTTCTCAGTGCCGCCTCGGGAGGCTCGTGCCATACCCGACGAGGATTTGGCGCTCACGGGGAAGGGAGGGGCCCAGTGGTGCCGGCGAGTCACACCGTGCCTCTGCCGTGCCGTGGGGCCTGGGGAGGCCGGGGCTGCGCCACCCAGGGCAGGGATGGTTGGAAACGCACGGCACGCCTGCCGGGAGCAAGAGCGCCGAGCCCTGCTCCGCGTGGAAGGTCCTGGGAGGGAGGGAGGGAGAGTCTTGTCTTCTCTCCCGGGGTCAGGAGGCCTCTGGCCTCCTCGCTCCTTGGAGGAAGGTATCACGTCTCTCCCTCGGGGACCTAAACCAGATCACGGCACAGTCAGCAAATTCTTTCTTTCCCACTGAGGGGCCTGAGTCACCGTGTGCTGTATCAGGGCCATGGACTTCCAGGGGTGGAACATGTCTTGGCTCTGCGTCACCGACCCCGGGACCCGTCCCAGCGGAGTGGCACACTCACGGTCATGCAGCCGAGGGGTGTGCAGCTGCGTGTGGGCGCCCGGTCTCCTGACGTCCGGCCCGAAGTCGCCCCCCCATCTTCCACCGTCTGGATGTGTAGTGCTCAATCGGTGCCGGGAAGGAGGTGGGGATTCCAACTCCAGGCGCCAGCACAGGGCCTCTCTCGTGTACACACACAGGCGTGCAAAACACATGTAGACACACATGCACACACACGCAAACATGCAAACACACACACCACGCACGCATACACACAGGCACACACAAATGCACACAAACAACACACACAGAAGCACACACATGCAAACACGCATGCAACACACCACACACAAACACACACAAATGCCCACAAAAACAACATACGACGCCTGCAAACACGACACGCAAACACACACAGCTGATTCTGATGGAAGGTCGAGCTGAGAGCAGGCAGTCTGGGCAGACGCCAGCCCCGGCCCTGGCCTTCGGGACCAGCGTGTCCGTGGGGACCTGGTGTGTGCAGCAGGGCGTCCCGCAGCACAGCGAGCCTCGAGGATCCCGGCGCGGCGGTGCTCTCCGAGGGCCTCGGTGGACGGCAGCGCTGCTCCGTGGAGGCGCAGGGCCCTGGTGGCTTCTGCAGGGTGGCTCAAGGGGCAAGTCCCTGCTTTTCCATCCTTTTGAGGGAGGATGGCTGACGGCAGGGAGAGAGCAGGTGGGAGCAGGTGCCAGTAGGATGCAGGTTCTCTGAGGATCGGATCTCGCCTTCATGCCCAGCCGGGGCGCAGTGCTGGCTGCGCTCTCAGCCTGTGGCCGTCGAGGAAGTGCACGGTGGGGCCGGTGCTGTGTCCGCAGAGGGTGCCCGCCCATCCCAGCTACTGAGCCTCGGCCGAGTGCAGCTCCTGCCAGGTGCAGCTAGGTGCTCAGGCACAGACGCATCAGGGGGAGCCGAGAGCCCCGACTCAAGCCCCCATCCGGAGAGGGCGGGTCCCCTACAGCCAGGGCTGTCGGGGAGAACCGGCCCCCAAATTGCCGTGAGAGCAGGCGCCAGTCTTAGCCATTCCTCAAAGGGCTTTATTAGGAAGGAAACTTTTCTGTAGGTCGTATGTGCATGTGAGCGTGTGTATGCGTGAGCACCTGCGCGTGCATCTGCGTGCATGTGCACCTGCATGTGTGCATACACGCCTGCATGTGTGCATATATGCATCGCATGCATGCATGTGTACATACATGTGCACGTGTATGCATCTGCATGTGGGCATGTGGGTGTGTGTGTTTGTGTCTGGAAAAGCACTTTTCCCAGCAGCCCTGGAGCTCAAATGCCCTTTCCCTGGCCTTTTAGTGCTGATGACTGTAATATTTTCAGAGCTGTGACCTTGTCATTGCAAATGAACTGCTGTGCAGAGCAAGACGGTGACCGTGGCCAGAAATCAATGCACTTACCGATCAATCAGTCCATCCAAGGCTTGTCACTCGCATTTGCCTAAAGGGCAGAGAAAGCGGGAAAGCACTGAGGCGCTCTGATAGGCGACTGGCCGAAATGGACGGAATCCAGCCTGGGAGGGGGAGGGGAGCGGAATCTCAGAGCTTTCCCAATAGCCGGGTTCGGGAAGGCTGAGAACGGCAGAGGGAACGAGGAAGGCCTCGGCCTCCGGGCCGCGGCGGGAGAGCTGGCCTGGACTCCGAGCACAGGGAGAAGAGCTCCAAGTTCCAGGCGGTCCTGCGTCTCAGTCGGGGATTCAGAAGTTCGGGCAAGAGGGGGATGGAGACCTGGAGGAGAAAATTACTTTTCTTCGTACGGGTCGTAAATAGTTTCGACTCTAAACTGGGAGACATCGCCGCTGCCGAATTAACCGATCCCAACGGTGCGCCTGGCTAGTTCCGTTTGTTTCCGAAAGGCCCAAACTCCCCCGACCGGGGGCCTGGGAGCCCTGAGCCGCCTGCTGGCTTGGGCTTGTGACCCTGTCACAGGCATGTCCCAGGTCCCCGACTCCCCCTCGGTGTGCCTGTGAGCGGTCTCGCCCGCTTCTGACCTTCCCTACCCCCAGCACGTCTCCCCGAGGGCGTGGGGCCACCCCACTCCCGTTTGCCAGCTGCCCGGCGGAGCCCTGGCGCTGTCCTGGCCTCAAATTGCCCCTGACATCTGAGTAATCCCATCGCGGTTCACAGAGCGCGGATCCCGATCCATCTCATTGGCCTCTCTCGCAGCCCTGGGCGGTGGGCGTGTGTTGGCGACCGCTCCGAGCCCACACGCGTGTGTGGAGACGCGGCTGCGTGTGTGCCAGCTTGTACCAGACCCAGCGCGACGGGCTGTTTCCCTTAGACAGCGAGGCAGGGAGCTCGAGAACAGAGGGGCCCGGGGGTTGCTCATGAGCATGTGCCGGCCCGCAGCAGAGCGCCTGGCACACAGTAGGCGCTCAGTGAACAGGAGGAGCAGCAGGAGCAGCGGGCAGCGTTTCTGCTCTCCTCGTGCGGGGGACCCTGCGGGCAGAGCTGTGCAGACAGGGGCTCACCTGACGTGCCGGCCACCCCGATGCTAAGGAAAAGCCCTCTAAGGACAGCAGGGAGCGTTTCTGTAGGAAAAAGCCAGGGCCCTAGGTTAAGCGATGCCCCTTGCATGCGGTGAGCTCCTCTCTCGGGAGCTGCCAGGGGACAGGGAGTCACACAAGACCATGTGGGTGGGTGATGACAGAAAAGCCTGGGCGGGAAGTGACCAAGTGCCAGAGCGTGTGTCCCAGCAGGAGGATCCGGGTTTCCCAGGTGACGACGGAAAAGCCTTGGTGGGAAGTGACCAAGTGCCAGAGCGTGTGTCCCAGCAGGAGGACGGGGCTGCATGGCCATCCCCTTGGGAACGGGGCAGGGGTTTCGTGATGAAGACTGCGGCTTTCTCTTTGGCCTCACCGGGTATGAGACCGGCACCCCTGGCCCGAGCTGCGCGGTGTGGTAGCCACTGACCACGTGTGGCTAATTCCGTTCGAGTAAACTGAAATTCAGTAAATTAAGACAAAGTTCCTCAGGCCTCGCGTTTCCCGTGCTCGGCGCACGACGCTGAGGGGCCCGGAGAGCGTCCCCACCGCCGCAGGAGGGCCTCCCCCATGCAGCGGCTCCAGCAGCTCCGGGCATCCTCTCGGGGCGGCCGGGAATGGGAAAAGTTACCAAGAAATGCCGAGTATCCAGACCTTGACGGTCGGAGTCCGATGCTTCCACTGTTGCGGCAGTGTGTGCAGCCAGTGTCACAGCCCTTGTCACAGCTCTTATTCATTTGACCAGGGAAAGAACCGAGCGGCACACGAAGAGTCGGAGAACAGCCTTTGTTCTTCTACAGCAAGCTCAGCACGCCTAGTGTCACAGCTCCCTTCCTGCCCTTCTAGCCCCGGCTTTTATACCCTTGGCAGGGCTCAAGAAGCATCCAATCAGCAACAAGCTTTAACACCCGATCAGCAACAAGCTTTAACATCCAATCAACAACAGGCTTTAACATCCAATTGAAAACAGTGGGATTCAAAAATTACCCAATCAGGATCATGCAAGCAGCGTGGCCAGAACAGGCCGTGGCACGAGGGCCTGGGGCATTCCGGCACGCGGGGTCTGGCCGCACGTGGGTGTCCGGGGTGGCTGGGTGCCGCGGGGCCCGGCTCCTGCAGCGCCTCTAACTGGCCCCCGGAGATGCAGAGCTACGGGGAGGCGGCAACTGGCCGCGACCCGGTGCCTGACATTTTCCGCATCACCATGGCGAGAGAGCCGTGCATGGCGGGCCCCGTGCTGAAAGCAGATGTCCTCGTGCCCGGCCCTCCTCGCCAACGCGCCCGCAAGCGAGCCCCAGCCTGGCTCGGAGGTTTCCTCCCTGCGGCGTGGCAGAGGGACAGGCTCAGGGGGGCCGAGGGCAGGGGGTCCCGAGGCGGGAGGTGCACATGCCAGTTGGAGCCCCTCCCGGCCTGGAGAGCGCAGCAGCAGGAAGGAAGGGGGGAGGGGAAGGTGCCCCTGCCAGGGTCCGGCTGGATGAGGGTGCAGGCAAGGCGAGGCCACCTTGGAAGCAGAGCCCGCTGCGCGTCAGCCTGCGGCGCCCGGTGGCTCGGGGAGGCCCAGGGACTCGCCTTCTGCAGACGCCGCGGGAGGTGGGCAGGTGGGCAGGTGGAGGCGGCTCACTGGGGAGGCTGGCCTTGGACCTTCGGGTTGGGGGCAGGTGGAGACTGTGTCTGTCGGCTGTGGTAGCCTCAGCGGGGCCCAGGCAGCCTCAGCGGGGCCCAGGCAGCCTCAGTGGACGCTAGGTGCTGACCAGGACAGGCAGGAGCCGCCTGGGAGAGCCTCGCACTGAGACGCCAGCGTAGAGCGAGAGTGAAGCCAGCGCCTCCCGGGTGGTCAGAGCAGAAGGGCGGGCTGGGCGACTGTGGGGGCACTGGCTCAGAATTCCTGCCTCTGTCCCAGAGAGGAGGAACTGGGGCCCGAGCCACACCTGCTGGATGGGTCACCACGTACGCCCTTCCTGGCTGGGGCTGGCCTTGTGCGGCGCCGTAGGGAAACAGCGGAGTGTCTCAGTTGCGAGTGATAAAGACCCGACTCAAATCAGCAAGATCAGGGAGTCCGCTGCTTCCTGTCACTGGAGGTCCAGGCAGGCTTTCTTCCAGCTCCAGGGGGGGCTGGACCCAGAGCACAGCTGGCAGTGGCGGCTCTCGGTGCTGAGCGGTTCTCTCCGCTCTGCCGTCTGCATCGCGGTTTGTTCCTGGGCTAGCTCCACGGTGGCCGTGCGGCCGTGAGCGGCTCCAGGGACCCCGTAGGAACGGCACTCGCCCTTCTCCCCAGAGACCCACACACGGTCTCCCCGCTTTCCGTTGGCTCTGACTGTATCCGGCACCCGCCCGTCATCCCGCCGCCGTGGCCAGGGCAGTCCTGTGCTCCCCGGCCACCTGGGGCCAGGGCTGGCGTCGGCCCCACCTGTGGCTCCTACAATAACCGGGAAGGGAGGAAGATGTGAGCCGTCCACGCACGCAGCTCTCGGAGAGCAAATTGCGTTTGGTCGTCATCGTGCCGGGCAGTGGATTTAACCACTCTCAAGCGATTTTTGTTACTGTCGAAGGGACTGAGGCCAAAGAGCGCCTTTGGGCGGGCGTGCTGTGGGTGTTAACAGGTGTCTGCCTGCCCCAGGCTGACTTGAGGCGTCACAGTCAAGGTGCGGGTGCTCAGAGTGGACCGAGGGCTGCGGGCTCCTCCAGAGCGTGTCAGAGCACGGGGTGCCGCCGAGGCTCACGTCACAGCCCGTCTTCCTCAGTGCAGGGGCAGTGCCGTGGCAGAGGGCGTCGTTAATGTCTAACCGCTAATGTCTAAACCTCGTGTGTCATTCCGGGTGCAATTCTAAAGCCCAGACCATGGCTGTGCCTTGGAATTTGCCCTTGGGTCACAGAAAACGCTAAGACGTTGTTAATGAGGTTGCGCCTCTTTGCAGAAACTCTCAAGGTGAAATCGTTTTGGGGTTTTTCCAGGGGCTGCTTTTGTTTTTCTTTCTCCTTTTCCTTTCATTTACTGCCATCGATTCAAACTCCTTAAGCCTGGAGAGGACGTAGGAACAAAATGGACCCTAAAACTGGGGCGGGGGTTGGGGAATGCAGTGGTGGGGACCTTGGTAATCAGAACTTGACCAGAGATGTCGGGTGACCGCCAAGGTCACTGCTTCCGGGTTTCCCAGACTCCATTTATAGGGGTAATAGTATGTTGAATAGTGTCTCCCCCCCTTGAATTCATGTCCACCTGGAGCCTGAGAAAGTCACCTCATTTGGAAATAGGGTTTTTGCAGATACTAAATTGGCTACGATGAGGCCATGCTAGACTTAGGTGGGCCCCGAACCGAAGAGGAGAGGTCACGCAGCAGCACGCGGAGCGGAGGGGCTCTGGGGAGGTTGAGGCTGCACAGGGGGCTGCCGCTGCCTACCACCTGTGACGGCGCCGTGTGGACGAGCAGCCGTGTGGGAGCCGTGAACACAGCCGGCTGAACGCAGCCCTGACATTGCCCATGCCAGGATGCCTCCTTCTTTCCACAAGAACACACACACACACACACACACACACACGCATGCACGCACGAATGCACGCATACACACACAGACACATGCACACACACGTCATGCATGCACGAACGCACACAGACACACATGCACACACGCATGCACGCACGAATGCACACATACACAGAGACACATGCACACACATGCACACACATCATGCATGCACGAACGCACACATACACAGACACACACATGCACGCACGAACGCACACATACAGACACGCGTGCACGCATGCACACACACACACACGCACGTTTTGATATCCAGTAGACCCTCATCTCCCACAGGTTCCGCATCTGCAAAGTTGTCTGCTTGCTAAAGTGTGTTTGTGATCCCAAAGTCGGCTCGCGCGTGCGGCACTTCCGTGACCATGTGCGGACGCTCCCAGAGCCCCAAGCGGGTTGGGGCCTCCTGGCGTGCACGCTCACAGCTGAGACCAGACCAGGCGGCCTGCGTTTTTCTCCCTGTAAACAAGTGTCCTTTTCGTGGTCTATTCTGTGCCATGTTTTTGTGCACTTCTGTGCTTTCTCTTGGTGATTCTGTGGCTTAAAATGCCCCCCTCAAGGGTGGCGCTCGAGTGCTGTCTGCGTCGCGAAGCCCGAGAAGCCTGTGACGTGCCTTCCGGGGACGATGCGCGGGTGCACTCAAACAGGCACGGACACAGAGCGGACACGGTGCCACAGCTGCTGGGGCCCCGGCCACGCCCCACCGTGTTGCTCGCCTGCCCCGTGTCCCAGCAGAGCCAGGCGTCACCCCCCGCCCCCCGTGTCCCCTCCGCCTCCGGCGGGGCTCTCCCCTTCCTTCTCCGTGTGTCCGCGCCCCCCCTTTCCCTGAGCGCCCGGCTCGCATTCCACTGCTTTTGTGCAGGCTTCCTTTACCCCTCGGGCGGCGGGGAACCTCTCCCTCCCGTGAACGCCACAGAGCGTTCCTCACCCTGCGCCACGTTGCCCTCTGCACGGCAGCCACTGCGCGGGGCGCTGCGTGCTCCCTGCTGGCCTGAGGGCCGGGGCTGTGTCTCCCGGCCCCTCTTGCCCGCCCGGTTCCCAGCCTGGTGTCTTCCGGGCAGCGAGCGCCCAGCGCCCGGTGACATGCACGGTGCGTCTTCCAGACCAGTTGCCGCCTGGTCTCTGTGGCGTGGGGTCTGACTGCAGCGTGGCTGTGCCCAACGCCCGGTGACATGCACGGTGCGTCTTCCAGACCGGTCACCGCCTGGTCTCTGCAGTGTGGGGTCTGACTGCAGCGTGGCTGTGCCCAACGCCCGGTGACATGCACGGTGCGTCTTCCAGACCAGTCACCGCCTGGTCTCTGCGGTGTGGGGTCTGGCTGCAGCATTGCCTGAAAGCAGCTATCACGGGCTGTGTTTGTACGGTCGTGGCAGAAGCCGGTGACACCCGCTCCCCTCTACCCACCGCCACCCACCTCTGATTTGTTTCCCAGAGGAAGGAGGAAGTCACAGAGGTGGAAGCACCTCCCTTCCTGCCCTCTCCCCAGAAAAGCAGGTGACGAGTGGGCATCAGGGACTCTGCTTCCCACCAGCCCGTGGGCCGGCGTGACCGTAACGGAGGCGGCGGTGGTGGGCGAGGTGCTTCCGGCAGAAATTCCGGATGGACGGCGGGTCTGCGTGCAGGAGGGCTGCTTCGGTCTGGGCTGGCAAAATGCCCCCAGCAGGGCTGCGGGTTCCTCCCCAGCCCTGCCAGGGCCAGGCTCCCAGGGAGGGGGGTGTTGGGAGGGTTCAGAGGCAGCCCCCGCAGAGGCGGCAGCTGGGGACGGAGCCGAGGCTCCAAGAGGCCTCCTCGGGGGCGCACCACTGGCCGTGTCAGAGGAGAGGCGCAGGCTGCACAGGCAGGCCAGTCTGAGGGTGCCTGGGACCGGGAGAGGGTGCAGCGGGCGTGCCCGGGCAGAGCAAGGGCAGGCTGTCAGAGGGGCGGGGGCAGGAGTGCCCAGGGGGGCCGTGGGGAGTGGGCGAGGGCCGTGATCTGCAGGTGGGCAGCTCGGGGCAGGCCACGGAGAGGTCAAAACAGCGAGTGTGTGACCAGAGGACTCGAGGCCCCGTGGCTTGCTCGCCAGCAAACTCCCTTTGCCTCCTCCGTGGCTGGGGCCATAAATGACTCTGGGGCCTCCTCCCCTGCTAGTCCCAGTTCCATCCGTTGCCGGGGGCTGCGGGTCAAGCTTCTGCCTGCCCGGAGCCAGCCCCGGCGGGAGGTGGCGCAACTCTGGGCCGCCCCGGTTTCCCTCTTCGGTTCCCGCCTTTGGCCCCGGTCCTCTGCCACAAACGCCAGGAGAGGGAAGAGCCAAACAAATTTGTTCTCCCTGAAGAACGAGACGAGCTGACAAAGCGCGGGCCTGCTGGGCGCAGTGGGGCAAGAGCTTGGCAAAGGTGTCGAGGAAGCCGATGCCAAAGACCGAACCAAGACGCGTTGGCTGTAGCGGTAGCAGGCAAGCGATTTCTGACAGCTGGCGGAGTTGTAACTCGGTAAACATTTTCTGTTGATTAGACTGGCGCGGTCATTCGGCCCATTCGTGTTCTAGCCCTGCGTAATTTCTGCCGTCAGACCTAAAGTGCTGGAAAGCTGGAAATCTGCTCTTTTGTAAGGCCTAGCCGTGCATCCCTGCCAACTCCTCACTTTCTGTGTCGCCCGTGCTTTTCTTGTCCAAGTTTCACGCACTTGGATACAAATGCGGACCGAATTCCAGCTGGGATGCATGGAGTATTGGAACTGTCAAAGCTATTTCAAGTGTGGTCTCGAGATCATTCATAAATAAGTCGTTTTCCGTAACAACGTGATAACGGCCCACTGATTGCCTACTTGCGCCATGTGCTGTGCATACGTTCTCTCTAAGTTTCTCCACTGTCCAAGAGAGGTGTGAGTGACTCTTGATTTTCTAGATGAAGCGGCCCGAAATCAGAAGGGTTCAGTAAGTGCCTCGGGTAGGTCCTGCAGCTAGTATGTGATGAGCTAACCTGGGATTTGAACCCAGTTCTGTCTAAACCCAAAGCCTGAACACTCACCATTGCCCCTGTTTGTGTTCTCCATTGCCACGGTGAGGGCAAGCTTTCTCTTCTAAAGAACCAGATTTGGAGCCCGGTGGCATCTTAGGGGTGTCTCGGCTCTCTAGTAGAAAATCCTAAGTCTTCGTCTAAATGATAAACCGTGTCCTTAAGTTGCTGCAAAAGAGAATAATCACCTGCTCAGCTGGAGAGCAGCTGCACACACACCTGCCTGCCTGCACGGAGCAGCTGAACCATGGATTGTAGGTGACAAGGGCACTAAAACCCTGCGTATGTGTTTGGTACCGTGAGCTGAAATCACTGGGGAAGGCATTCTAAAGGAGAGTGTTTCCGATTCAGATACCATAAGTCAACTAGGATTTCGAGAAGCTAAAAGAAAGAGAAGGCCAACTTTGCTTTCTGGCAATGTGGTGGCTAGACGCCCTAGAACTTCTCTCCACGCCATATGGCTAAACTCACTGGATACAAAATTCCTTTGACATGCATCACCGAGTTTGCAGAAAGGTGAGAGTAATTCCTAGGGGCTAAAAGCAAAGAGAGAAGAATTGCCAGTGCTGTTGGTACTCCTGGCTGCCTAGAGCAGGGCTGGCAAACGTTTTCTGTGAAGGGCCAGGTAGTAAACATCTTTGGCTTTATAAGCCCGGGTGGTCTCTGCTGAAACTACCAAGCTATGCTTTGTAGCAGGAATGCAGCCCTAGACAATACGTAAGCAAAAGAGTGTAGGAGCCCTGGACTCAGGGTGACCCGCGTTTGACCTCTGGGCTTTGTCAATCCATACTTTGCCAATATCTGAGTTTTAATGCCCTTTGTGGATCTTCTGAACTTGGACCCATACAAGGTGAGAAGATTGAACTAAGATAATCCTTATGTACAGAAAGCAGGCTTCCCACAGAGAGCGTGGACCAGGAGGAATAAGGCCCCTAGCAAAAGAAGACAGACGGGAAACCTGTCTTATAAGGTTATTCTGGTGGGAAAAGAAATGAGAATTTGTTAGTATACTTAGGCCTGCTGCTGTGGTTTGAATGTGTCCCCTCCAAAATTCAGGTATTGCCAAGGTGATGATATTAGGAGATGGGGCCTTTAAGGGGTGTTTTGGCCATGAGGCCTCTCCCTCACGAGCGGAGTTAAGGGCCTTATAAAGGAGCCTGCAGGCAGCATTTGGCTGCCTTGCTTCTCAGCTGTTCTGCCAGGTGGGGGCACAGCGTCGGCCCTTCTGCAGGCAGCCTCACCAGACAGCCAACCCCCGGTGCATGGACCTGGCCTTGGACTTTCTAGCCTCTACAGCTGTGAGAAGTAACTGTCTGTTCTTTATAAACTGCCCAGTCTCAGGTATCTTGCTGTAGCAGCACACGCACACTAAGACGCTTACCCTGACATGGGCTTGGGGTTTGAATTTATACTGCCTGGACCGTATAGGAAACTCCCAGCTACAAAATTAACTTAAAGGGATTATGGACCGGTAGTTCCTTAGGGTTCATAATCCAAAGTCACACACTGCACAAGGAAACAAGCCACTGTGAGCAAGAGTCAGCAGAAACAACAATGGCAGGCCGGGTGCTGTGGCTCACGCCTGTCATCCTAGCACTCTGGGAGGCCGAGGCGGGCGGATCGCTCGAGGCCAGGAGTTCGAAACCAGCCCGAGCAAGAGCAAGACCCCCGTCTCTACTATAAATAGAAAGAAATTAATTGGCCGACTAATAGATATAGAAAAAATTAGCCGGGCATGGTGGCACATGCCCGTAGTCCCCGCTACTTAGGAGGAGGCTGAGGCAGGAGGATCGCTTGAGCCCAGGAGTTTGAGGTTGCTGTGAGCTAGGCTGACGCCACGGCACTCACTCTAGCCTGGGCAACACAGTGAGAGTCTGTCTCAAAAAAAAAAAAAAATTAAAAAAATTAAAAAAAAGAGACAACAGTGGCAGAATTCTTCCTGCGGGGATCTGATGCCTTGCAGTGATTGCTTCTAAAAATGTTTAACAAAGAAAAGGAGAAATGGAAAATACTGGAGTATATTTCAAGCAAGGGGAGGAAGAGAGGCAAAGTTCAATGGTGGGGATGAGAAGAACATCTTAAGAGAAAAGGAGGAATTAGTCTGAGATAGTGTCATTCGAGGCTATTAATGAACAGGTGAGTTGAACGTTGCTCGCACTCATAGTGCACTAAGAGTAGTGATGGGCAGAAGATACAGGATCTGCCCTCAAGGGGCCTCCAGTCTAGAAGAGTCAGTTAACCAGGTAGATAAATAAATAAACGCCATAAAATGTGACAGCTACCATAATTTTTAAGCAGATACAAAATATTGCAGAGGCAAAGGAAAAAGTTGTCCATTCTACCCAAGGAAGTCAGGGGAAGATTATTGGAGTACCTGATGCTTAAGTCAAGTTTTGAAGGGTCTGTGAGAATCCGGACTTTATCCCGTAGGTGATGGGGAACTAGAAGGGAAGCAAAATGATCAGGATTATAACTTAGAAGATAACTGTGGCTGCAGTACAGGGAGCAGAATGGAGAGCGAAGAAATGAGAGACGGAAAGGCCGGATGCAACATTGCTGGGATGGCCGTGAAAAGGAGCTATGAGGCCCTTGCATAAAGCAGATGTGTAGGTAGATTTGAGGGATATTTTAGAATTTTGTCCACCTGGGGATGGACAAACTGTAATGACACAAATTTAATGGCTGTAGCTCCACGTCTGACCCGGTGTGGTGGTCAATTTTAGGGGCCCATGTGACTGGATGTAGGCATACCTACAGAACTGGCAGGACTGCTACAGCATTGCTTCTGGGTGTCTGTGAGACTGTTTCCAGAGGAGGGGCTCGCCGTGTGAGTTCATGGACTGAGTGGGGAGGATCCCTGCTCCATGTGGGTGGCACCGCCCAATTGGCTGAGGCTCCAGGTTGAACAACAAAGGACAGGAGAGGATTCGCCCACCCTCTCTGAGCCGGGATACTCTCCTCCTCCTGCCCTCGGTCATCAGAACTCCAGCTCCGCAGCCTTTGGGCTCCAGGACTCACACCAGTGACCCTGCAGGTTCTCGGGTCTTTGGCCTTGGGCTGAGGATTACGCCATCAGCTTCCCTGGTTCTGAGGTCTTCAAACTTGCACTTGAGTCCTGCTACTGGCATCCCAGGGTCTCCAGCTTACAAGAGGCCTGTCATAGGACTTCTCAGCCTCCATGATCATGTGAGCCAATTCCCCTAATAAATTCCCTCCTTATCTATTATCTATCCAGCTAGCCACCCACCCATCCTATCCATCCATCCATGCATCCATCCATCCATCCATTCATCCATCCATCCATCTATCCATCCATTCATCCATCCATCCATTCATCCATCCATCTGTTGAGCTACCTATCCATCCATCCATCCATCCATCCATCTGCTGAGCTACCTATCCATCCATCCATCTGCTGAGCTACCTATCCATCCATCCATCTGCTGAGCTACCTATCCATCCATCCATCCATCCATCCATCTGCTGAGCTACCTATCCATCCATCCATCCATCCATCCATCCATCTATCCATCCATCCATCCATCCATCCATCCATCCATCCATCCATCCATCCTTCCTTCCATCTGCTTAGCTACCTATCCATCCATCCGTCCGTCCATCCATCCATCAGTCCATCCTTCCATCTGCTTAGCTACCTATCCATCCATCTGTCCGTCCGTCCATCTATCCATCCATCCATCCATCTATCCATCCATCCATCCATCCATCCATCCATCCATCCATCCATCCGTTGTCTTCTAGTAGTTCTGCCTCTCTGGAGAGCCCTGGCTAACACACCCTGGAAACTTACACTTCCTCCTCCCTCGTGTCCCCGGGAATTCCTGGGTTGTCTTGAAGGTGCTTCTGCCCGAGTGTCCACCTCCCGCCTGGTTCCTTCTCACCCTGCCCCGTGCTTCTGCCCTCGTTGGCTGTTGTGCCATGGACTGGACCGGGTGTAGGGTGAGTCTCTTCCTTCCCGTTTGGCGTTGTGTGCTGAGGGAGTGCTGCCTGTTTCCTAGTGGTTATAAAGCTTTCATCGAATGATTCCGTGAATCGTTGCTTGCAGAATCCCTGCTCTCCCACGACTCAGAGGAGGCCAATGGGGAGGAAGTCAGTGTCCCTCACTGCTGGCAACCCCTCACCCCCACTGTGCCTGGCTCCTCAGGGCACGCTGAGAGGCACAGCAGGGGTGAGAGGGAGGGGACGGGCTGGGGTCTCCCAGGGTGTTGCTTAGCCCTCGTGCGATGGGCCTTGGCTGAGCCCCCTCAGCCAGTTTGCCCAAAACGCCTGCCCCCAGACCCCGGGGGGCCGCCCGTGCAAGCATGAGTCCCCAAGGAGACCGGGGCTGGGCAGGGTTTCAGGGCTGATGGGAAAGGCCACTGGAAAGATAGGACAAGGTCTTCGGCACCTGCCTGACGCGTCTCCTTTTCCCCAGAAGCCAATCTTTCTCCAAGAGTGGACGGGGGCACGTCAGCCTCTGAGTCACACAGGGGACTGTCCCCCAGTTCCTGTCCTGGGGCAGTTCCTGTCCTGGGGGCAGTTCCCTCCCTGAGTCACAATCCGTACGAGTGGGGTTTGGGAGACTTGCATTTTTAACCAGCGAGCCCTGGGCCGTGGTTCGAGGATGCACGGGTTTCCGTAGTAACTGGTCCGTGCGTCATACGGGCCATGTATGGATCCAAGGCTCCTGAGTGCAGGTGCTGCGTGGGAAGCTTCCTTCGGGTCCTCTGCGAGCACAGCACAGGGCCGGTGTGCCGCATCTGTTTACTGAAGCTGAACAAAAGCACAGAATGCTGACAGTGGAACGGTTGTGCCTGTAAACTGCCCCCTCCAACGAGACGCTTAGAACACATGCTCATTTCTTTATTACTCTTTTATTCTAACATTGCTATTCTAGGTTTTTTTTTTTTTTATTTTTTTTTTTATTGAAACAGAGTCTCACTCTGCTGCCCGGGCTAGAGTGCCGTGGCGTCAGCCTAGCTCACAGCAACCTCAAACTCCTGGGCTCAAGCAATCCTCCTGCCTCAGCCTCCCGAGTAGCACAGGCATGCGCCACCACACCCGGCTAATTTTTTCTATATAGTTTAGTTTTAGTTGTCCAGCCAACTTCCTCCTATTTTTAGTAGAGACAGGGTCTCGCTCTTGCTCAGGCTGGTCTCAAACTCCTAGCTCAAGCGATCCTCCCGCCCGGGCCTCCCAGAGTGCTAGGATTATAGGCGTGAGCCACCGTGCCCGGCCTGACATTACTTATTCTATTTTTCATTAGTGCCGTCTCCAGGTGTGAGCTGGCCCGGGTGCCGAGCCTCAAAGGCCTCACAGTGACAGAGACGGGGCGCTCGGGTGGGAAAGGGGGTAGGACGGTGAGTTGGCCATGAGACGCTGCAGAAGGAGCAGCCATCCCCAGAGCAGGGAAAGTGGACATGCCAGGGAGGCTTCCCCGGGGACCAGCTCTAACCTGTGCACTGTTCTGTCTCCCCAGATGAAGGAAGACACCTCAACTGCCCCCTGATTCTCAGCTTCAGGGCACGGCAGGCGGTTTGAAGAATTTGGGAGTGAAGAGAGAAAGGGAAGCGTTAGGTTCCCTTGGGTCCCGTTCCGTCTTTGCACCACCAACACGGGTTGCTCCGTGCTCCCCCGTTCCCCTCCCCCGCCGCAAGGTCACCCAGGAGGGCTCTTGGACTCCCCAGGAGGGTTTGAGCGACTCCGCTGGCCCTCAGTGCCCGTGCACTGTTGGCTCCTGCGAGCCGAGCCAGGGCGGATGAGGCTCCTCGTCTCTCTCCGCGCACATGTCAAGCCGCTAGCTGCAAGGTGCACGCGCGCGTCGGTAGAGCCCCCTTCGTTCCCGGGTCTCCAGTGGGATTTTTGACCCTTGCACACCTCCGTCCTCTCAACTTTATTCCTGACCAGAAAATTCTTTCTCTGCTTTGGCTACGTTAAGCGTGGAAAGGAGCACTTAGGGGCAAGCAGGACGCTTCGAGAATAGCCACGCGTTTGGGCAAAACCCGCAAACAGTTCTGCAGCTCGCCACTGGGGAACCCCAAAGGGGCGGAGGCCCTGGCCCCAGGGGGAGACAAAAAGCGCTGAGGGGAGTCGACCTCCCTTTCCCCCTCCCCCCCCCAAGTTAAATACTTTAGCCGAGTTTTTAGGTGGTCTCCGTGCCGTACCAAACGCCAGGGCCCGAGGCGCAGGGCCAGTGTGCTGCATCTGTTTACTTAAGCTGAACAAAAGCACGAAATGCGGACAATGGAACGGTTGTACTTGTAAACTGCCCCCTCCAACGAGACGCTTAGAACACATGCTCATTTCTTTATTACTCTTTTATTCTAACATTGCTATTCTAGGTTTTTTTTTTTTTTTTTTTTTTTAATTGAAACAGAGTCTCACTCTGCTGCCTGGGCTAGAGTGCCGTGGCGTCAGCCTAGCCCCAGGCGGAGATCCTTACAACCTTGAGGATGAGGTTCCTGTACCACTGTCCCTCTAAGGGTTGCCGCTAAGGGATGCGTGATGCCGTTAACTCCCACTGCTTTCCCAAGGATAAATAAAGGTCACCTCTGCCCACCAGGGTCCTCAGCACCCTGGGTTGGCTCCGCGTTTGCTCGCGTCCTGACTCCAAGGGGCCAGCAGCGAGGTGCTGGTTACTCAGTCTCACCGCTCAGGCTTCCGTCCCTAATCACTTCCACATGCCCCGCCACTCTGGGTCAGGCCGTTTCAGCTGCTAGTTCCCACAAGCCGGGCGACAGCACCTCTGCTCTGAAGCATGGGCTTCGTTTGGGCTGCTCCCCTCTGCTGTGCCCCGCTAGGGCCTTCCATGTGGCTTAATTCAACAGCAGGACCGAAGCGGGGGGCACACGTTCATAACTCGTCTCCCTCCTCTTTTCCTCCTCGGAGCCCCCTTTCTGCCAAAGCCCTTGGCCGGGACCCAGAAATGGCACATTCAATAATACCCGATGTGTTTGGGTAGTGTTTCACAATTGCATCGTTGCTGGGAAAATCGTTGCCTCGAGAATAATTCCTCTGCGTAAACAAAGTCAGTCTGGGACGCAGGTGCCACTCTGAACCCCCTCTGCTGGGGGCAGAGCAAGGCAAGAGGGCGGAAGGGAAGAAAAGAAGGAAAAGGAAGGAGAGAGGGGCAGGACATGGGGCTTAGGAAGGAGACACGTCAGGGAAAATGTAAAATGGTGAGGATGAGCAGTAACAGTTTTTAGGAACCCTGCCAGTCTATGCTCGGGACTGATTTTCACCAGCGGGTAAATGGAAAAGCCACACCCAGGTGTCCAGGAGGTGGAGAGACAGACAGCACCTTGGGCCGGAAGTCGCTGCGTGCCCTGCCCTCCCTGCCCGCGTTCATGGGCGAGCCCCCACCTCCACCCCCGGGCTGCTCCCCTGTGGCTCTTTCGGGCAGCGGCTCTCTCCCGGCTCGGCGTGGCGCCCCAAAGCTGAGTTCTGAGACTCACAGGGGAGGCATGCTTGGGAGGTCAGAAGGTGAGGCTGCTAGTGGGCGAGGGAAGGAGGCTGGTGGTAACGGTGGCTTTGACTAGGGGGTCCTGGCTGTACCCCCAGGGACGTAGGGCAGGGCTGCCCCTGACATGGCTGCTCCCCAGGCCGGGCCCAAACCCCGGGCTGTGTGTTCCCGCAGGCTTGGGTGCCACGTCCCGGCAGGAGGAGCATCACTGCACGTGTCACTAGAGCGTGTTGGTGCCACGCAGACCTCCCCTCCAGTGGCTTCCCTACAGATGTGAACTCCGGGTGTGGGTGCCAGGGCACAGCCCCATCCCCAGGGGAGTGTCATCGCCCACAGGAAGAGACATCTCTCCGGGGCTGTCGCCCACGAGTGAACGCGGCGTCACAGGGACCGCAGGGGAACCGGCGAGGAGGAGGAGTCCTCGGCGTGCAACGCCAGGCCCTGAGGTCACTCGAGGGTTGTTCGTGAGCTCCGGCTCGAACTGGTGACAGCAGCTCGTGACGTTGCCAAACAACTCAGGATAGATCATCGGGGTACTTTTAGCCAAAAGGAGCTTTTGGTTAGTGTCCAAGATGTAATTTGTTAAGAACAAAACAAGCAAAAAAAAAGAAAATATATATATATCACATTTTAAAGAACTATACCCCCAGCCACCATCTTCAGATGCCAATCCTCCAAAACAAAAAAGTCTGGCCCTCGAGCGAGATAAACCAGCCCAGACCAAGGCGGCGTCTCCTGGTGCCCTCTGCGGATCCTCGCCACCCACCCCGAACCTCTCAGGCCACTTAGGCTGCTGTAGCGAAATGCAGTGGACTTGGGAGGCGCGTTTCTCACGGTTCTGGAGGCTGGGAAGTCCAAGGTCAAGGTGCTGGCCCAAGGCTCGGTGACCCTGCAGCCGCTTTCTCACAGGTGTCCCCACCTGGGGGGAGACTTGATGGGCTTCCTTTCCTTAGGCCCTGACTGCTGCGGGCACTGATCTAGGAGACCGTAAGCCCCCACCCCCGAGGATGGGAATTCTTGGCAGTTTTCCAACCCATCAAATGGAATCCCAGGCACCCAGCACAGAAGCTGGAATATAGCAGGTTTCTCAAAAACTTCTTGGCGAGCCTTTAAAATTAGGCAGGAAATTCTGTCCTTTTGTGACAACATGAGTAGACCGGGAGGATAGTATGCTAAGAGAAATGAGCCAGACACACAGAGAGACAAATACTACACATGCCGTCACCTATGTGTGGCGTCTATGGGGGTCACGCTCAGAAGGAAGGAGGAGGATGGTGGTGACCAGGGCGGGGGAGGGTGGGCTGACGTGGACGGCAAAGGGGAAACGCCGGTGATGGGAACAAGGGTTCAGTGAGATGGGAGGAACCGGTTGTGGTGACCTAGGACAGAACATAGTGATCACAGTTAATAATCATGTATATTTCAAAATAGCTTTAAAATGGATTTTAAATATTCTCACCACAAAAGAAACCTGGTAAGTATTTGAGGTGATTGACATGTTAATTAGCCTCATTTGATCTTTCCACCATGTATATACATGTATCAAAACATCACGTTGCACCCCATAAGTAGCTACGATTGTTATTTGTCAGCTAAAAATTAAATAGAACTTTAAAAAAAATCCTTTGTGATGAAGGATTACACTAATGCATTACAAATAATTCATTAACAAAAGAAGTCAAGTAAGAAACACCAGCAATAAGATCCGAAAGAATTTCCAAGCATTTTAAAGAAAGACTTCTTGGCCAGGTTGAGCATTTATTCTGCTCTTTTTGTTTGTAGCTTCCCATTGAGCCTATGTGCAGATGGGAATGGTCTGGTTCCCCCTTGAGTCTGGGAATTCTCCCCAACTTTGGTTCATGTTACCAGCCCTCCCTGGTCTCGGCTGTGGCAGTGGATTGCTGGGGACAGGTCTAAATGATTCCCTGTCCCAGAGCCCCTTCTGGGTGCATGGGACAGATGGTCCCCATTTATTTTAATAACATGTTTACATGTACGGAGGCCCCTTGCAGGTACAGATTGGAAGCCGCCTTCTCTCTGCAGTCTTCTGTGAGGCCACCACCACGGGCCAAGCACTGCTGCCACCATTTTCACAATTCTCAATTTCTACCATGTCGGGTCCCAAGGATCTGGGGGCAACGGAGATCCTGGCTGTCCACTGCCCGCCTCCACCCCACTCCGGGAGCCTGGAGCTTCGCTAATAAAAGCCAGAGGAGCTTGTGGTGGATTCAACTTGCAAAGCTTTCTGCAGCTCCGTCTTGCGTCCTGCCAAAACACGCCAGCTCTCGGATAGAGAGAGAGTCTGCCTCGTTTTAAGCCTTGATAAAGGGCCTTTCTCTCTGTGCCACCTCCTTCATTCTCCCCTGTCCCCTGCAACACCACGGGCCTGGAGAATCCAACAGGGCGCAGAGACCTAAGACCCAGTCCCTGGGAAAACCACCGGGACCCAGTTTGTAGGAACTCGGAGGCCCCTGACAGGGCGAGCCCACTCCCCTTGCTTAGCCTGGCTAGAATGTCTGCCACGGAAATCACAAAACTGGGAGCAATTAGGGGAGATATTAATAGGTTCTGTCATACAAGGTATTTGTAAGAAAGTCTTCGGTCGAATTCCAAACCGAGAACTTTTACTCCTGGGGCCAAAGAAGCCTTTGTTCTGGGGTTTACATCATGGAACTATTTTTAGGGTCTGGTCTGTTCTGGCAGGGGGACCACGGCCCACTGTCCTCCACACCTGCCTCGGCCCCTGTGCCAAGGCCCCCCGCCCCAATTCCCCTTCTGCCCCGGAGCGGGACGTGTGGATGTGGCTGGGAGCAGGGACAGCTTCCGGAGGGCCAGTTCCCCCCGGAGGGCCAGTTCCCCCCGGACTGCTGCCTCCGGGCGGCTCAGAGGGTGAGCACGAGGACAGCTCCACGCCCCGCCCGTGCTCTTCCAGTTCCCGGAAGCTGCGGTTGGGCCTTCGGAGAGACTGGGAAGGGCATCTGTCCTCCCGGCCCAGCAGAAGCAGCAGGCATCTGGTTCTGCAGTGACACTGGCTTCTGCGATTTCCTCGAGTCCTTGCAGACTCGTACTTGCCGCGTCAGCATGGGGCGTCTGGCAGGGACCAGGGTCCTCCTCGTGCAGGGACCGGGGTCCGCCTCGTGCAGGGACCGGGGTCCGCCTCGTGCTGGGACCAGGGTCCGCCTTGTGCGGGGGCCGGGGTCCGCCTTGTGCGGGGACCGGGGTCCTCCTCGTGCGGGGGCCGGGGTCCTCCTCGTGCGGGGACCGGGGTCCTCCTCGTGCAGTGACGACCCTGACCGCCACGCCTATCCTTCTCCCTCTGTTACGTCTGGGTGCTTTTCCTATCAGTCTTCTCCGTCTCGTCTAATGGGGTCCTCTTGCCGCCCCGGGCAGGACTTGGTCTCCTTGTGAAGGGCCGCTGAGGACCAGAGACCATGAGCCCTGTCCCCGAGGCTGGGAAACCACCAGGGCTCCTGCGCCACAGTGTTTCCAGCAAGCCGAGCAGGTCGCCTGGCTAGAGCAGAGGGCTTCCAGGAAGAGCCTGACCCCGCGGAGGAGGAGTTCCTGGCTTTGGTCCGGCTCCATCTGCAGCGGGGACTGGCCGAGCTGGGCCCCATCCCTCAGGCACGTGGCCGTGGCATCTGGGCGGTGGCTCCAGGCCTGGGCAGGCCACTGCCCATCCTCGTGTTGCTCTTGGGCTCAGTGTGACCCTCACAGGGCACCGGGCGATGCCCCCAAGTCGCCCTGATGCCTGGGGGCTTGTGGATGGTGGGTGCAGGGCTGCCCCCGGGTGCCTCTGTGTGACTCAGCAACAGCGGTTTCTTCCCTGCAGACGCAGTCCTAGGGCTCGGGAGGGAGCCGGACTGCACCGCACCTCCACCCTGCACGTGCACAGGGAGCCAGGAAGGGGGCGTCCGCTCCAGCCCCACCCTTGCGCAGGGAGCCAGATCCGTGCTGGGCGGGCGCTGCCATGTGGCACAGCCTGACCGAGGAGTCCCTTCCCTCCTGCTTCCAGGCTCAAGCCGTCCGTCCACAAGCACAAGCAGCATCTCCTCCTCCAAGGACGCCAGGGCTCTGCGTGCTGAGAGCCAGCCTTTCCTCGCCTGGGCGGAAACAAGTGTAGGCTTGTTCAGCGCAGAGCTGGCTTATCCCGGAGTGGGGGCGCTTTTCGGGTGGAAGGGGAGGGGTGACCGCCCAAGGAAGAGCTGGATGCCTGAGGTGGGGGCCGGAGGGGCGCTGGCTCCTGGGAGTGGGGACCCGTGTGAGCTCCACTTGCTCCGCTAGGTGGGTGAGAGGTGGCTGGCCCTCGGAGGGGGTGAGTGTGGCAGTGTCGGGGGCTTGCGCAGGAAGCCCCACCTGCCTTCTGGGCGAGGGGAGCATGCCTGGAGCCACGGGGCACCCCCCTGGGCATTCAAGCAGTGGCAACAGGGTCTTGGAGACCGCAGGTCCTGCCCCAAGTTTCCTGGATTATGTGAACCCCAGGATGTTTTTTATGACCCCAAAGGAATTGAAAGTGACCTGGGAGACTGAGCCAGGTTTAGGCTTATTTAGAGAAATAAAGAAAGGGGTTGTTTCTTGTGCCCAAGATTTATGGAATAAATTCGCACTGCTTAGGAGTCCCAAGGAAGGCTTCAGGCTCACAGCCGATCAGCCCACGACCCCTGCCTGGTTGTCACGCCGAGACGCACACGGGTAGGACAGCTTCTTGCCTTCGTCTGGGCGTCCCACAGACACAACACAGTCGGCCTGTCCCTTTGGAGCGTACTCTGAACATACTTTTCTCCAAGGTGGACAACTAAGAAGCATCGAATCTGGTTTCGCCTATTAAATGTTTGTGGGGGACGAGAAAAGCTCACGGTGGGGATTTGCTTGTATTCCTGCAGGTCCACCCTGACTTCCGGGAAACCAGATGTCATCTCTGATCCCCCAAGACACAGGGTGTGTTGGGAGCTTCTCCCGAGCTCTGAGGAGCCCCAGAATAGGTGAGAAGGGTGTCAGGTCTATCGTATTGGGAAAGGACCTTGCCCACTCTGAGAGTAGGCGGGCAGAGCCGGGGAAGGCAGCCCCTCCTAGAATATTGCCTGCAAATGTCCGGGTTTGGCCCCGAGACTGTCTCTCCGATGCCCCAGTCTTCTGAGCAGTTTTGCAGGGCTCCCTACTCCCTCGGGACGGGGAGACCCCTGTCTCCCCTTTTTCTCGAGTTGCAGAGGAGGTGATAGCGTGGCCTTGAGCCTAGCAGACCCGAAGCCCACTTCAGATGAAAGGCATTTAGAGGGAAGAGCTTATTCTCTCTGCAGAGTTAAACACTGCGTTAGAGCCACACTATTACTGTCCTGACCCTCCCCTTCCCCTGCTAAACCCGGAACGGACTGTGGCTGGCCTGAGAAGTATTTCCAGTTCGTGTTCTGGCGTAAACCGCTGCACACATGTGTTCTTGGCCTGAACAGAATTCAAACCAGCGTAGCTCCAGGGTCAGTTCGATGTCACTAGGGTTGGTTCGGCTCGATGGCACAACTCCTCTGCACGCCCCTTTCTGTTTCGGCCCCTTCCCCGCCCTCGCTCACCTCGCTCAGAAAACGTGCACGGCTGAGAGCGCATGGTGCGGGGCAGAGATTCAGCCCAACACCGACCTCCGTGAAGCCTCTCGAAGCTGGCCAGGTCTCTCGCCCTCTCACCGCGTGCCGAGCTACGCACACGGCCTGTGGTTCCGGCCACTCTGTCCCCGGCTGGCTGGGTTCTCCACCCACGCCCTGCAGACCGGAGCCCGAGGGCTGTATTCGCTCCCTGCACCTGCTCACCAGAGCCCGCCGTTGTCTCCGGAGGCCTGGCTGCTGGAACCCACGTCTGCTTTCTGCACCCCAAAGGGCACGCCTGAGGACCCGTGGTCCGAGCGCTCTTGCTTCCCGAAGCGTGCAGCCAGCAGGCCGGACTCCCTCCCTCTGCTGCCCTCCGTCTCGGCTCGGGGAGCTTGTCGGCCACGGCCCTGCGGCGGGGTGGCCGCAGCCAAGCTCTGCTCCCTGGCATTTTCTCCTGGTCCCCCCGCCCCGCCCTGTTCCTGGGCTCCGCACACTTTGTTCTCTCTCTTCTTCCACCCAGGCCAGGCTCCTGTCTTGCCCAGACGACAGTTGTCATCATGAGCACTGGAGTCCCAGCACGCGGAGGCGGAGGTGGCTCGTGGTCAGGCGGCCACTGCGGAGCTGCAGCCGGGCGCCCTCAGTCCTGGCCACGCCGGGGTGCTCCCAGTGCATAGACCAGTGGAGAGAAACAGCGGCAAAACCCTGGGAACACGGGGCCCACCGCGTCATTTTCAGGTGAAGTACTAAAGTGTCGAAATTGCCTTCTTAGCCTGACAACGCGTTAGCAATAGCCCAGCAGCTGACCACCAGCCCCGGGCGCTTCCGAAAGGCGGGGGTGGTGAGTGACCAGGGCTGGGACCCCCCGGGGCAGTCCAGGGAAGAGGGTGCCGGGCATTGCCACACAAATGCCAGACCAATGTCTCCTCTCTCAGAAGTTCTGACACTAACCTAGGAGATTCTACAGCTTGTGAAAGTGCAACCAATGGCTGGGAACGATTGCGACGGCGAGGAAAAGAGAAGCAAAGAAACAAGCATAACTGCCCAGAAAACCGCTGATGAGCTTGGATTTTAAGAGTGATCATAAAACACATGGAGGAAAAGGCACTTAGCCGGGGCTAGTCCACGTGACGTCAGACAGGCCCACAGCGAGTGGGGGATTGCGAAACTCGTCAAGCAGCAAACGGGTGTCTGGAGTACGGAAATGACAGTGGCATGGGGCCAGGGCTCAGGGAGGATTGTGCAATGGTCTCTTTTCCTCTTAGGAGCCAAAAGGACTTTGAAGAGCACTTCGTCAGTGGTAGAACCTCTTCCCGTAATCATTCTTCTCTTTTCCTGTTTACTAATAGAACTTTCTCTCCTCTTCCCCAACTCCTGGCTTAGCTGGATATACGACCACCCAACGGCAAACTGAATTTCCCCACCTATTTTTGCACCTAGGTGGCAGGCAGTGGCTGTGAGAGAACGTGGTGTGTAATTTTTAGGAAATCTTTTTTTTAAAAGGAAAGCCCTGGGCCTTCCTTCTCCTGGTTTCTGCTGCCTGGGACCCAGAGGTGGAAGTCACGTTGACCCATTAGCCTGGCTTCCCGGACCTTTTGGGGGAGAGCTGACCTACCACCCCTGAACAACCGCTTGCTTTTAGACTTTGCGAGAAAGAGGCATACGCTTCTAACTTATTTGAGCCATTTTATTTTGGGTATCTTTGTCACAACAGCTTGGCCTAATAAACCTTAATTCACGCACACTCCAAGAGCCTCATTTTGCAGAAGAGCAAGAGTCTCAGAGAGTGCAGGTGCTTCGTGAGGGTGCAGGCGCGGGACAGTTCTGGAAAGGCTGGCCCAGAACCGGGGCCCACTGCTTTTAGTGTGACGTTCCTCTCGCTGCTCCGCCTCTGACTTAGAGAGCTCAGAGCCAAATCTTAATTAGAATATCTTTTCTACTAAAGAGAACAATCTTCAATCTGGAAATGCAGCCAAAGGCAGAAAATGGATTTTCACTCCGGCTCGGTTCAGGACTCCCAGTTGTCACGTGTGTGGTCAGAGGCCCGGGCGAGTCACATTCCAGGGCACAGAAAACTCGGCCTCTTCTGGCACCCGCAGCCCCAGGGAAGGTCTTTCTTCTGCAAGCCATTGCACATTTATTTCCGTGCAGCGCCGGGTCACCGAAACACCCTGCAAGGTCGAGTGTCTTCCTCTGGAGCCCAGGCTCGGCTCGGCCTTGGCCCAGCTGGGGACCCAAGCGGGAGGAGGACCCTCTTCCCAGCGTCCGTGCCCAGCCGTGGCGCCAGGACCTGCTGTTAGAGCTGACGGCTTCAGGTCGCCAAGGCTTTTCTCTCTTCCAGAACTCTCCCTTCCCAAGGCTTTCCGTCCGACATGCGCAGAGAGGAGTTCCAACAGCGCGGCCCTCGAAGAAGCTCCTCCCGCCCGTGCCCTCAGCCCAGCCCCGGGACAGGCACGCTCGAGCTCGTGTGCCCGATGGCAGGGCAGACCGGGCGGGGCAGGATTGTGACAGTGGTGACGCGCCCAGCTGGGCCACTCCTCGCCTAGGATGTGACGCACAAACCCAGTCATTCGTCCTGTTTCATGCATTCCAAGCTCAGAAGGTCCTTGCATGAGCCAGTGCTCGCCAGAGAAGCAGCACCCATGGGATACACATCTCCTAACCCCCACCATGTGTGCCCGGGCGCAGGGCATCTGTCATAAAGAGCTGGCTTGTGTGACCGTGGAGGCCAGCAAGGTCCAGGGTCTGCAGTTGGCAAGCTGGGGGCCCTGGGAGCTGAGTCTTTAGGTCCAGGCTGAGAGTGCAGGCTCAGGACTCCAGGAAGAACCAGTGTCCCAACTGCAAGGCCACGAGGCAGGAAGAATCCTCTCCTACCTGATGGGGCGGTGGCGGGTCAGCGATTTTATTCTATCAGGTTTTCAACTGGTTGAATAATCCCATGCACTTTACGAGGAACAGTCTGCTTTACACAGCGTACTTATTTAAATATAACCCTCATCAAAAAACACCTCCACAGAAACACCTGGACTGTTTGGCTCCATGGCCCGTCAAGTTGACACATGAAATTAAGCATCACGGTCTGGTCTTGTCATTCTACTGGGAGGGTAGGAGTGAAGGGCATGTGGTATGTGGGGGGGGAGGGAGGAGAAGTGAATGGTTTTTGAGTGTGACATCCACATTTTGTGCAAAACGTCTAACATAAACATAAATTAGAATTTTAAGTTAAAGAGCCTCAGAGGAATAGAGCTCCAGATTTTCAAACATGTGGGAATTGAACTCCTGTCATCACTAGCACTTTGTGCCAGCACATGCACACATACACATGTGCGCACACACACGCACACACATACACACATGTACACAGGGCACACATGCACACTCACACATGCACACTTGCATACACAAGCGCAGACATGCATACTCATATGCACACATGTGCACACACACGCATGCATGTGTACACTCACACATGCACAGATACACACATTCACACGCACATACACACACGGGCACGCATGCACACATGTGTGCACACAGGGCACACATGTATGTGCACACACGAGTGCACACACACTCACACATATATGCACGTGCACACACGCACACTCACACATGCACACACAAGCACAGACATGAATACTCACACATGCATACATGTGCACACATGCACGGATGTGCACACTCACACATGCAAAGACACACACGTGCACACACTCACACATGGGCACACATGAGCACACACAGGGCACACATGTGCACACATACACATGTACACACGTGCACACACATTCATGCATGTGCACACTCACACATGTCCTCCTGGGGTTATGCTGGGCAGACTCAATCTGGCTCACTGGTTGGCCTTGAAGGAGCACTTGGACACGTGGGCACCGTCCGTGAGAGGGGTCCACGAACTGTGGTCCTGCGGCCCCTCCAGGCGGTGAGAGCAGCCCCGTGCTAACAGCCCGCAGGGCAGCCATCTTGCTGCAGGGCAGCCTGCAGATGGGAACGCCGCCGGCCGGGCACCCTGACTGCGGCTCGCGAGGCCGAGACGATGAACATCTGTTGTTTGAAGTTGCTGAGTTTGTGGCGATCCGTCACGCAGTGTGGAAGACTGCGCACGCAGGGCTCTTCCTGCGTATTGGAGAAGGGGCGCTCGACCACGCCTGCTGCAGTGGATAGCACCGTCGGCTCTGGTGCGTGGTCCCTCCCTGTGTCCTTGCGCTTTGCCGCGTGACTTTCATGCGTCCCGGGAAAGGGGTGAGTGTGTCTGACCCTGACTTTGGCCAGTGGAGTGGATGGGCATGACGGCACCCCTGCTCTAAGCCTGGGCCTCGCACGCGTCCGTCCGTCTGCCGTCTTCTGCCCTCCATCACCGCAGCAGCCATCCGGGAGAGGGTGGCCCCAGGGACAGAGCCACTGCAGCGGGACGCAGAGCCCACTGGCCTGCCTGACAGACCCTGATCCTCCATGGCCACGCCAGGGACGGAGGGAGATTCTCTCTTGGGCCACAGGGAGGTGGGACACTCGAAGTCTGATACACCTTTCCGCGTTCTCGTAAAACGGCCGGCAGCGGAAGGCGGCAATTGCCTAACGTTCCAACAGCGCCGGGGCCTCTCGCTGCCCTGAAGGTAGCCCTGTTCCCTGCACGTCTGTGTGACTGTTCCCTAAAAGGGGAAGGCTTTGGCCACGGGGTCAGGGTGTGGACACTGACGTCCACACTTGGAGCGGCAAGCTGAGCTGGGTAGTGGGTTAATTTCATTTCCTCCTCTCGATCTGCATCGTGTCAGGCCCTGTCCTGTCTCTGCAGCCTCGTCTCACAGCGGGAGGGTCACCTCCCCGCAAACAGGCGCCGGGGCTCATACCGAGAGCCGCTTCCCCGACACCCGCAAATGTTCACTCACTTACTTCTTCAACAGCGCTTTGAGCGAGGTGATATCGTCCCCATTCTACAGATCAGGAGACCGAGGCCTGGAGTGGTTCATCAGGCTGCCCCAGGCCATCAGGCAGCAATTCGAGCCAAACTCTGTGAACGTCGTGCTCACTCACGCCCTCCTGGGAGACGGCAGCCTCTCGGGGGCGCCCCGAGGTCCTGGGGTCCCCCGGTCTGTGCAGAGAGTGTCAACACGCCCGTTCCGTGTTCACAGGTCAGAGAATGGGGGGGGGAGCGGTGGAGAAGCCGGGTCCAGGGCACACGGCGAGTGCTCAGTAAATACCCATGGACGGATGGATGAGACTCCAACGCAAACATGACCAAAGTCCCATAAACTGGGGCGTGGGGGTAGAGGCGAGAATTTCCGGAATGCTCAGGCTGGGAACACTCGGGCCCCTCCAGAGCAGCGCGATTTAGAACAAACGAAAGGAAGCGCTCGTTTCACAGAGCTCGAGGGTCAGCATGGATTAAAAATATAAATCTCTGCAGACAAAAAAATAAACTGCGTGGGTGATGAATCCATAAAAACATTAGCCAAGGGCAGCATCCGCAGCCTGCGAGGCCGGGTCAGGGAGAGCCCCCAGACACGGCGGGCGGAGTGAGTGGGTGCCGATCCTTGGTCTCTGCATGCAGTGTTAACTTTAACATTTTTTATTTTTTTAATTTTTATTTCAGCACGTTACGGGGTACACATGTTTGTGTTGCACGCGTCGCCTCTGCCCGGCCCAGTCAGGGCTTCCGGCGCGTCCAGCTCCCGGTCAGCTGCTCGGCTCGTCCTAGCTGCGCCTTCAGCTTGGAGGGAGCTGGGGTTCGGGGAGCCGCAGGAACCTGCGACCGCATGCTTTGTGCCGAGAGCATGGAGCCCGCTCCCACGATGCCTACGATCCGCCTCGGGGAGGCAGTGCCGGGGGGCACGGGGGCTGGTTTGGGTGCCATGCCCTCCTGCGACCCAAGCCTCAGCTTTCTTCCCAGGACAGTTCACCAAGAAAGAAGGACCCTGTTTCTGAGGCCTGGCGGTTGTCTCTCCCAGGTTTCTCCAGCCTCTGGCCCGGGCCTGGGGCCTTGGGGCTGGGGCTGGGGTCTGGCCCCAGGTGCAGGGCAGGACTCGTCCCTGGCTCCAGGCCCCGAACCTGACCGCACGGCCGCCCGGGGAGGATTCCGCCTCCCACGGGCTCCCGCAGCTGTCGGGCGCGGCTCGCCCGGGGAACGCCGGCCCTTTCCGGAGCTCGACCCCCTCCTGCTGTCAGAGGCAGGCGGGACTCGTCTCCTCGTCGGGTTCTGTGGTGGTGCTGGCAGGCCGGGGACAAATCTTTCCCCATCTGCACTGCAGGTGTCCCAGCCTTTTCATTTCCTGAGCCTCCTCTTGCTCATGCTGGGAAAAGGACCAGCTGACCTTGGGGCTGACCACACACACACACACACACAACACCCCTCTCCACCCAGACGTGGTCTCTCCACCCCGAGTCCAGCCTCCCAGACCCGTCCCCCAGGCCTGATGCAGCAGCCCCAGGAACCTGCCTGGAGATGTCCCTCGCCCCGGGCTGCCACAGCCCGTGCAGCCTCGGACAGGCCCCGGACACACGTCCCACCCGGTGGGCCAGGGTCCCCGAGTAAACAGACGGCACACTGATAATTTGAGGGGAGTTTAACGAAGGGGCTTTGTCCAAGGACGTGGGAGAGTGTGGGCAAGCCCCGAGGGAGTGGGGAGCCCAGCGCTGACGTCAGAGTGGGCGCAGGAGCGAGGGCACGGGACAGAGGCAGCGCCAGCGTGGCGGGGCATGCGGGACAGGAAGTAGCCAGTTTTCGGCGACCCCGCTGGGAGGACCATAAGGAATAAATTTCCCAATCCCGCGTGGGCCGAGCCCAAGAGGAAGGGAAGCTGTGTGAGTGTCCTTGGGACACGTGGTCCAGCCTGCAGGGGTCAGAGCAGGGCACAGGACAGAAATCAGATCCGGAGGGAAAATCAGATGCCAGCACGGCGTGTGCGGAAAACCGTGCGCGGAGTGTGCAGAAAACCATGCGCGGAGTGTGCAGAAAACCATGCGCGGAGTGTGCAGAAAACCATGCGCGGAGTGTGCAGAAAACCATGCACGGCGTGTGCGGAAAACCGTGCACGGAGTGTGCAGAAAACCGAGCATGGCGTGTGCAGAAAACCGTGCACGGAGTGTGCAGAAAACCGAGCATGGCGTGTGAAGAAAACCGTGCACAGCGTGTGAGGAAAACCGTGCACGGAGTGTGCAGAAAACTGAGCATGGCGTGTGAAGAAAACCGTGCATGGAATGTGCAGAAAACCGAGCATGGCGTGTGAAGAAAACCGTGCATGGCGTGTGAGGAAAACTGTGCACGGAGTGTGCCAAAAACCATGCATGGCATGTGCAGAAAACCGTGCACAGAGTGTGCCGAAAACTGTGCATGGAGTGTGCTGAAAACCATGCACGGCGTGTGCAGAAAACTGTGCACGGAGTGTGCCGAAAACCATGCACGGAGTGTGTAGAAAACCGAGCACGGAGTGTGCAGAAAACCGAGCACGGAGTGTGCAGAAACCGTGCACACCATGTTCTCACAAGAGATGTTCTCGGCCTCCCGTCCTGTGCACGACTCACCTGCGTGGCAGCAGCAGCAGGCCGCGGGCAGGGACTGCGCCCCGAGTGGCTCTATCCCTGGGCGCTGGGCGAGAAGGACGGAAGCCCTGCCAGGTGCAGGCGGCTGGAGCAGCTGCAGCTGGCGGCCAGGGAAGAGTCTCCAGCAACTTCAGACCAAAACCTCATGGCAGGAAGCCTGCACCAGCTCCTGCAAGGCCGTCCCAGGAGCAGCGAGTCACAGGTCCCCGGTGTCATTAAGATAGAAAACTTGCGGTGTCATTAAGATAGAAAACTTGCGACTCACCTCCAGCGGCGACGTCAGAGAAGAGGGGCAGGGGATCCTGCCCCTCGCTGCTCCCTGCCCCGTCCCGCTGCCCCTCCTGGCAGACGCACCGCGCTCAGGGCCGACCCGTCCCTCCTGCCACCCTGCACGGGAACAGGCCTGAGCAGAAGGGCAGCCGCAGGTCCCAGTCGGGCTCTCAGGGATTGGTGACGATGCTGTCTCAGTGGGAAACCTCCTCCTTCCCGTTCTGAGCGCAGGAGAGCGTGGCTGCCCACTGGCGGCGCTCAGAAGTAAGTGAGGGCCGGGCGCGGCGGCGGCTCACGCCTGTCATCCTAGCTCTCTGGGAGGCCAAGGAGGGAGGACCGCTCGAGGTCAGTAGTTGGAAACCAGCCTGAGCAAGAGCGAGACCCCGTCTCTACTATAAAAAAAATAGAAAGAAATTAATCAGCCAACTAATATATATAGAAAAAATTAGCCAGGCATGGCGGCGCATGCCTGTAGTCCCAGCTACTCGGGAGGCTGAGGGAGGAGGATCGCTTGAGCCCAGGAGTCTGAGGTTGCTGTGAGCGAGGCTGACGCCACGGCACTCACTCTAGCCTGGGCAACAAGGCGAGACTCTGTCTCAAAAAAAACAAAAAACAAAAAAACCCAAAACAAAACAAAACAAAAGAAGTAAGTGAGCATGATAAGGAGCTTTGAATTGGGGGCATGTGTATGTGTGTGCATGTGTGTGTGCGTGCGTGTGTGTGTGTGTGTGTGTGTGTGTGTGTGTGTGTGTGTAGGTTCGGGGGAGAAGGAGCTTTAGGTATGGTAGAAGCAGTGAACACGAAATCAAATCGTCCCGGTGGGGAGGGAGAGCACCTCCTGTTCGGAGACTTCATGAACTTGGCCTGGTAAGAGGTTGGTAGAGGTGACACTATTGCACGTTTATTACACACCAAGCCTGTGAGGTATGCTACGTTATTAAAACTTTTTGTTTTATTTATTATTATCATTATTATTATTTTTGTTATCATCATTATTATTATTGTTTTGCTTTTTTATTTATTATCATTATTTACTATTATTATTATTATTAAAGAGACAGGATCTTTCTTGATCTGTCTCCTGGACTGGAGTGCGGTGGTGTCAGCCTAGCTCACTGCAGCCTCAAACTCCTGGGCTCAAGTGATCCTCCTGCCTCGGCCTCCCGAGTAGCCGGGACTACAGGCATGCGCCACCACGCCCGGCTAATTTTTATACTTTTAGTAGAGACAGGGTCTTTCTCTTTGCTCAGGCTGGTCTCGAACTCCAGAGTTCAAGCGATCCTCCTGCCTCGGCCTCCCAGAGTGCTGGGATTACAGGCGTGAGCCATCGCGCCCGGCCTATTATAACAGTGTTTGAACAGGAAGACTGGGAACCGGAGATGTCATTACAGGTCACCTGCCCAAGGTCACACAGCGAACACACAGAACAGGTTGGGACTCAAACCATGTCCTCCTGACTCATTTACCCCAGAATTAATTTCGCTCTATCTGAGGGCATAACTCCGTTCTGTTCTGTATTCCTTTCTGTTTGGTTCCTCTGCTGGCCTGTGTGTGTCTGTGTGTCTTGGGGTACAGGGGTAACAGGAGAAAAAAGTAAGCCTGCTCTTCCTAGTTCTTTCATTTTCCTAAACTTAAAGTCTTGGCTAGAATTCTAAAACTACCTCTCAGTGGTAGGTACTGACAGAGAGGTGGTGATGCACAGCACACGTCGTGTACCTGGCTTTACACACAGCACTGCTAGTGCCAGGAAGCCCGGGTGGCCCTGAGTTCCTGGAGTATTTTCACAGGCCAGTGCCTGAGTTCACTTTAACTCAGTGAAAGGCAGAAAATGGGCACAGTTGAGGCAGGAAGGTACCACCCAGCTGGAAAAGAGGCCTAGGGCGGGCGGTGTCCCTGCAGACGGTGAGACTTGGGGAAAACCCCTCCGAGACACAGGCCCTCAAAGCTGAGGGGCTCCTGCAGGCGCCCCACCCCTGCAGTCTAGGAGGTCAGCAAGGGGCCGAAGAAACAGGTCCCGCCGCAAGGAGACTGGACAAGGAAAGCCGTTCCGAGCTGGCGTCCGCGCCCGGGCCCAAGCCCGAGCCCGCAGTCCGCAGGCGTCCGCGTGAAGTGGGGGCGGTGTGGAGGCCCACGTCTGAGCGAGCCCCTCTCTCCACAGTCTGGCGTTTGGAGAGACATTCCCTGAGCCTGGGAGAGAGCTTCGGACCGGGGCAGCTCCCCGAAGGTCCCCCTTAGCGTCCGGTTCCTGGATTAAAGGGCTTGCCAGAGAGAGAGAGACACAGAGACAGAGAGGGGGCGACCCCAAAACTCAGAACCCATCCGGGGACTGCACAAACTCAAAATGAAGCTCGACTGACATAGATCAACCCTCGTGTACGTGGGAAAGACAAACCAAAGTGCTTTTTCTATTCTCTCCCTCAGTTACGATCAACACAGAAAACTTCCGGGCCCCGGTGTGGGGGTCTCTCCCCGGCCACAAGCAGGCAAGCAACGACAGCGGACCCCAGCCCGGCGCGCTCCGGTCCGATCCGGTTCTGATGCATCTGCCTGGAGACAGCATCGGACCCCACGGGGCAAGGGCCCGGCCCACGAGGCTGCACCCCGCTTCCGACACCAGGCGCCAGCCGGGCTGCGTGCCCTGCCCTTCCGGCCGCTGCTATAAACCAGGGTGGCCATGCTCTTCCTTGGCTTCGATCCACTTGCTAGAGCAGCTCGCAGAGCTCAGGCAAACTCGTTCACAGGCTTGCTATAAAGGACGAGACAGAGAACACAGATGAAGAGAGGTAGGGCATGGGGGGAAAAGGTGCTGGGCCTTCGTGTCCTCCCGGGCGCAGGAAGATCCAGGAAGATCAGGGAGTTCAGCTACCCAAGATCTCTCCGAACTCTGTCCTTTCGGTTTTATGGAGGCTTTATTACGTAGGCACGCTCGATAAAGCCACCGGTGATCAACTTAACCTTCAGCCCCTGAAGGTGGGGGGCTGGGCTGGAAGTCCCAATCCCCTAATCCTGCCCCATCTTTCTTGCGACTGGCAGCTACCTGGGGCCACCAGTCCTCTGTCAGTCAACAGCACTTTGGAGGTCCTGAGGACTTTAGGAGCCGTCCGAGGCTGAAGGCCGATACATGTTTTGCGGCGTCATTCCTTGCCTGCCCTGTGTATTTTCGTGTGCTCGCTGGCCTGCAGTTCACGCACGCCAGACCCATCCTGTGGTTTAAAGTTAAAAGGGGAGTGTCTTTTAGGCTGCTGGTAGATTGTTTCAAGTTGCCTTCTTGGTTCTTTCTCTTCCTCACCCTCAGAGCCCTGCAGGTTGCTCACAGCCCTGGAAGCGCGTTCACAGGCTGTGCCCACAGACCCCGGCCACGGCCGATGCCACGGATGCTCGTGCCACATAACGGCACGTCTCGGTGTTGGCGTGGTGCCCATGACCCTGGTCGCACTGCTTGGAAGTCAAGATTGTTCAACATCATCCAATTTGTATGCCTTCAGGGAGGAAAGGCCAGCTGACAAAAATACATTCGTTTACTGATTAAATACATTTTTTAAAATGATCTTTTTGCCGAAGTTTACTAGAAAGTGTTGTCAATCAAAGAGGCTTTGCAAAGCAATGCTACAGGTTTTGGAGAACGTGGCTTCCTGGGCAGAGACCTCCAGGCACGTGGTCGCTTGTGGTTCCAGGACCTGCACTGGGGGCCCGATATTCAGCAGGCGTGTGAGTCTCCTGCTTGCAGTCGGGAAGGCAGCGAGCGGGGAGTCGGGTGGGGGCAGGTGGAGGTGAAGGAGCAGTGGGCTTGGGGGATTCTGGGACATCCTTCAAAGCTGGTGTTTCCCTGATAGAGCCAGACTCCTCGTGCTGTCCTCAACCTCCCCAGTTAAGCGCTAAGCCCCTGCCCAAGGCTCCAGCAACGCTCAGCACACAGAAGCGGGCTGTGTGCCGTGTTGTGCCAGGCAGACGGCAGGGGACATCGCAACCCCGGCCTGCAGGGGGACGAGGCCACACGAAGACTCCCTGCAGAGCAGCTGGCTCTGGGAATGCGGGCACAGGCTGCAGGAGGAGGCGGCAGGATGGTGGGGCTCCCCTCCCAGAGCCTGGCAGGCCGTCCCGAGTGACCGGTGGAGCCGTGGTGCCATCTGATGGCCAAGACGGGGAACGAACGGGGGACAAGCCTGGACAGATGCTGGCAAGCCCGTCCGCCGCTCAGCCCCGGGGGCTCTGAGTGAGGCGGCTCTGAAAGTGCCGGGCTGGAGTCCACGGG
>VSMD01041891.1:0-51324 GCA_008750895.1 Mirza zaza
ATGTGCTCATGCTCTTGGCAAAAGTTCTGGGTATAATGGACCATGAAGCTGGGGCTGCCCTCTTCCAGGCCTTGGAGGGCCAGAGAGTGAAAGGGAGGCACTGCTAGAAAAGCAGTTGGTGCAGATCCTCTCCCCATATATTAATATGCGCTATGACACTACCCTGCATCAGCTGTGGGAGGCAAAGTTAGAAACAGGCCCCTAGAGGTGGCATGGTGCTGATCTGGGTTGGCGGTGTTGCCCAGTAAATGAAGGGGATGAGAGAAGGAAGATGGAGGGGAGAAGGAGCAAAAATATGACTAAAAAGAGGCTGCCTGAGTCTCAGAATGGGTGTGCCTTTTAGCAGAGGTGCCCCCGAGTTTCACTCCCAGAAACCCACAACAAGGAACAATTCCACTCTTTGATATTTACCCAAAATAAATGAAAACATCAACAGAAAGACTTGTATATGTATATTCATAGGAGCTGTATTCATAATAGCCAAAAACTGTGAACAACTCAAATGTCCAACAAGAAGAGAATGGGTAAATTATAGTGTGCTGATACAGTGGAATGTACAACTCGGCAATGGAAAGGAACAAAATGCTGATACAAATAATAACATGGATAAATATCACAGATGTGAGTGAGTGAAGCCAGACCAAAAGAGCACATACTGTATGACTCCATTTATATGAAGTTCTAAATCTGGCAGAACAAAATTATGGTGATATACCAGGGTTGAAGTGGTTATTCATTGGAAAGGGTTGCTTTCTGGAATGATGAAAAGGTTCTATATCTTAACTGGGGTTATGGTCACATGTGTGTACCTATGTAAAAATCCAATAAGCTGTATAACTGAAATATGAGCATCTTGTCATAAGTAAAATATACAAGAAGTTGGGAAAAGACCACCAGAGCAAATTTCAATAAGTAAAAAGGAAGAAAATTAGCTGAGTATGGTGGCCACATAGCCACTTGGGAGGCAGAGGTGGGAGGGGGAAAGAAACAAACAAAACAGGCTAGGCCTCCTGTGGCCTTGTAATCCTAGCACTCTGGGAGGCCAAGGTGGGAGGATTGCTTGAGGTCAGGAGTTTGAGGTTGAGAGCAGCCCAAGCAAAAGGGAGACCCCCATCTCTACTAAAAATAGAAAAATTAGCCATACCTGTAGTCCCAGCTACTTGGGTGTCTGACAGAAGAGGATCACTTGAGCCCAGGATCTTGAGGTTCCTGTGAGCTATGATGATGCCACTGCACTCTACCCAGGGCAACAGAGCAAGACCCTGTCTCAAAAAAAAAAAAAAAAGAAGAAAAGAAACAAATTGATGAAATAGGGAACAAAATGACAGATTAATAAAAATCAAAAGCAGGATCAAAAAGCACATGCGTGTAGTCCCAGCTACTCAGGAGGCTGAGGCTAGAGGATCACTTGAGCCTTGGATTTCAATTCCAGCCTGGGCAACATAATGATAACCAAACTCTTAAAAAATAGAAGGCCGGGCGCGGTGGCTCACGCCTGTAATCCTAGCACTCCGGGAGGCCGAGGTGGGCGGATTGCTCGAAGTCAGGAGTTTGAAACCAGCCTGAGCAAGAGCAAGAGCAAGACCCCGTCTCTACTATAAATAGAAAGAAATTAATTGGCCAACTAACATATATATAGAAAAAATTAGCCGGGCATGGTGGCACATGCCTGTAGTCCCAGCTACGTGGGAGGCTGAGGCAGGAGGATTGCTTGAGCCCAGGAGTTTGAGGTTGCTGTGAGCTAGGCTGACACCACAGCACTCACTCTAGCCTGGGCAACAAAGTGAGACTCTGTCTCAAAAAAAAAAAAAAAGAAGAAGAAGAAGAAAAAGATTAAATAGAGCAATTAGTAATAAAGAAATTGTAAAGGTAGTCAAATGCTTTCTTCTCCCTACCAAAAATAAAAGGGCATTCATTTTATGAAACTCCCAAGAATAAAACTGTTCTAGATAATAGAAAAAGAACAAAAGACGTTTATTTTAGAAGGCTGGTGTAAACTTGATCCCTGAAACATATAAGAAAAAATTTCAAGCCCGTTTCACTTGTAGATGTTAAAATCCTTAATAAAATGTTAGCTAATGATCAAGTTAGAAAACTATGGATGGTAAAAACTAGTGGGTTAAACTTTGATGAGGAACAGGATATTTATATAGACTCAAAGTACCTCCCCACTAAATACTTATTAATTCCAAGGAGAAAAATAGTAACTTTATAGGAGAGAAACCTGGCAGACACCATTTTAATGAAGGGATCAAAGTGATCATCATTGGTATTAAAACCATGTGCCACCTGCTAGGATGAAATGACACAGTGTCACTTCTGTGATCTTCCTGTGCAAGGTGCAGAACCTGAACCCAACCATGAGGAAACATCAGACAAACCCAAACCAAGGGGCAATCTACAAAAGTGTCAAGATCATGAAGGTCAAGGGAAGGCTGAAGAAATGTTCCAAACTGAAATATACATGCCATCTGAATGTTGAAATGGCCCCTCTTTGATGAGGCCTGCTCTGGCCACTCCATTTCAAATTCCCAACCCTCCCCATGCCCCTTGAGTTAATTTTTATTTCTGTCCTTGCTGTTTATTTAATTGATACATAATAATTGTATATCACATTACTTTTTTCCATAGCAACATACTGTAACTTAACTTGCAACATATTTTCTTTATTTTTCTATGCTGTTTCTCTCCCTCACTAGAACAAAAGCTTCAGGACAGAAGGGACTTTTGTCTGCCTTGCTCACCACTGTGTCCCCACTGCCTAGAACAGGGTTTGGCACATAGACCTTGGAAGCAGGAATAAATGCATGCACCATAACTGTCCAAATCACTCTCACTTTCAAGACTCCATTTTTAAAAGGCTAATATATAAAGAGTTCCTAAAACTCCATAAAAATCCATACCCTCAGTGAGGCTGCAAAGGGACAGGCACTCTCATACATGGCTGGAGGCGATGCAACATGGTACACCCTCTTCCACCCACATTCTTCATCTCCTTTGTCTACTTTCCTGCTGCTACAGAGTTTTGCTCGAGTTGCTCCCTCCAACTGGAATGCCCTTCTCTCTTGCTTGTGAAAGTCCAAATTCTGCCCCAATTATTCCCACTGATACATTTGAAGACCATCAATTCTTCAGAGAACTTGGTCACACTTATGGCTTCAGTTACAACCTCAGATGATTCCCAAATCCATATCTCCAGTGCAGACCTCCCCCACCCCCTGAATTTCAGACAGTCTTCAACTATTCACTCCACTGACATCTCTACTTGGATGTCTAACAGGCATCTCAAATGTAACATGTTCAAAAGCAAATGCCTAATCTTGCCTACATCTGCTTCTAATTGAATATCTCCCATGTCAGTTGATGGCAACTCCATCTTTTCCAGCAGCTCAGGCTAAAAACGTGGGGTCAGCTAAGACTCCTCTCGATTTGTCACACCCCACATCTGATCTCTTGGCAAATCCTGGCATCTTTACCTTCAGAATCAATCCAGAATCTAATTCATTCTTACCACTTCCACTTTCATCACCTGAGGCTGATCCTCTATCATCACTTCCTGGACTCTTGCAGGAGCCTTTTCCCCTACAGTTCGTTCTCTCTGCACACAGAGTAGCCAAACTATGTATTCTAAAACATAATTTATATTATGTGACTCCCCATGGATTTAGAATTAAAAAACCAAATATGTAGCCTAGTTTACACTGCCCTACTTGACCTGGCCCAGATCTCTTCTAATGTTCTCTCTTCCTCACTCCTCTCCAACTAGACAGACTGCTCTTCCTCAAATGTGCCAACATCTCTCCAACCTCAAGGCTTTACACCTGATGTTCCCTCTGCCTGGAATACTTTCCCCCATGTCTACACATGGCTTACTTCCTCCCTTTGCACTCTCTCACTGCTCACATGCATTCCCTGACCTCTTTAGATGGGTTGCCAGGGAAGGTCTCTCCGAGGTAAAGCAAGGGAGAAATAAGAACGAAAAGATCTGAGAGAAGAGGGTTTTTCTTGCCTATTACAAGGGTAGTCAGCCTCCTTGTTTTGTTCCTTGCTATGTCCCCAGTGCCCTACGCTTAGTAGGCACTCAACAAATCTTTTTCAAATGAACAAATGTGAAGGTTATTGGCAATATATGAGATACAGATTTGGGGGTAAGGTGCTAAAGGCATTCTGTGTTAAACACCTTGTTCAAACATCACCCTCTCAGTCAGGCCTTCCTTGACCACACTAACAAAGGTTGCAACCTCCTTTGTGCTGACATAATTACAATAAAGAAAAGAAAAAAAATTGCAACCTGTCTCCACAAATTTTTCCTTACCTTGTTTTAATTTTCTCCATAGCATTTAGCAGTTATCTGATACATACACAATACATATTTACTTATATATCAATATTTCATTATATAATACATATTCACATATGGATATATAATATACATAATATATTAAATTGCATATTTACTATATACAAACAGTTGCAAATTGTTACATATTGACACTAGCTATTATGTTATATAAAACATGTAGTCCTTATATGTACATTTGATTACAGTCATGCTAGCTTAACACCAGAGATACAGAGATACATTCCGAGAAATGCCTCGTTAGGTGATCTCCTCATTGTTTGAACATTGTAGAAGGTACTTTCACAAACCTAGGTGGTATAGCCTAGTACACACCTAGGCTATAACTGTGTAGCCTCTTGCTCCTATGTTACAGTAACAGCATGTTACTGTACTGAGTACTGCTAGCAACTGTAACATAAAGATATCTGTATATCTAAACGTATCTAAACATAGAAAAGAAACAATAAAAAAAAATCTGTGGGTTGAGTGTCATGGTTCATGCCTGTAATCCAAGCACTCTGGGAGCAGAGCTGGGAGGATCGTTTGAGGTCAGGAGTTCAAGACCAGCCTGAGCAAAATGGCGGGACCTCATCTCTGCCAAAAAAATAGAAAAATTAGCCGGGCATGGTGGCGCATGCCTGTAATCCCAGCTACTCGGGAGGCTGAGGCAGGAGGATCGCTGGAGCCCAGGAATTTGAGGTTGCTGTGAGCTATGACACCACGGCACTCTAGTCGGGCGACAAAGGGAGACTCTGACTTAAAAAACAAACAAACAAAAAACATGGTGATATATGCGGTCCCTTGTTGACTGAAACATAGCTGAGGTACATGACTGTATGTATAATTTACATTACTGTATATAGTCACAGATATCTAGTATAATACATATTTATATGTGAAACTCTACTTTTTACTTATTTGTTATGTTTATGGTCTGTTTCTCTCTCTAGAATGTGAGCTCCATGAGGGCAAGGAAGAATTCCCAGCATCGGCCCAATGAGCTCCACAAATGTTAAATGAATGAGCTCCTTTGGGCATTTCAGCTTCTGTCTCCCTATCTGTAGGCTGGTTATGCCGTTCCATCTGGAGGGACCACCGCATTCCGTTCCCTTTTCCCACTCGCCAGAGCATGGCTCCCGGAATGCCGGAGCCCGGGTTTACATTTTCCCATACTCCGGGCGCTGATGCCCACCACGTGCACCAGGCACTAGCCAGACAGAACTACCACCCCCAGCATGCCTGGCGCAGCCCGGACGTACCACAGTCTGTAGGGGTATCTGTGTCTGAAGTAGGCACCCCCGGCGCGGCAGTACGGGCAGGGCGCCCCTTTTGCAAAGCACCCGTGGTACGTCCCACACCCGGGGGCCCTCCAAGGCCCCGCGCTTCCGAGCTCCGCGCAAACTCTGGCTCCTCTTGTACGGCGGAGGTGGTTTGCTCTTCCGTTGCCCCGTGGCTTCAGCTCATCTCCAGCAGGAAGGCGAGGCTTCCGCCCGGCACAGGGGGTGAGCTGGAGCATCGTGCCCCCACAACCCTGAACAGCATTTGGAGGAGGGCACTCCCCTAATCCCAATTATGGGATCCCCTAATGGGCATATTTGGAGGCTCCGGACCCCGGGGCAACATTTACGGGGTGTCTGCTTTTGAGGAGACCCCTAGGAAGTGGCGTCTGGGTACTCCTAGGTGGAATTTGGGGGTCCGTTTTGGGAGTACTCCTCAGAAGCAGGTTTAAACCCCTCGGGGGCAGGGTTTGGGGGTCTGGGGAGGCGCTTAGGGTTCGTGTATGGCTACTCTGTCCGTGGGACAGGATTTGAATTATTCAAGGGAAGAGGCGAACTTTGAGGTTACTAAAGTCAAGGCGGAATTTGGGGAGGGCTTGTTTCAGGACGGGTCCTAGAGACAGAACATTCGGGACCGACGTGGCATTCTGAAGGAGTCTGTGGCGTTTGTGACCTCTGGTTCTATGATGAGGTAGCCCCCTCCCCCGCCGTCCGTCGCTTGGATGTTCGGGACTGAGAGACTGGACACGTCGGGGCCCACACGTTTTCAGGGAGAGGAGCCCCCAGCTCAGGCTGGGGAAGGGACGCTGGAGCGGTGTCTGCCAGACCCTTCCTGAGCGGACGCAGTGCTGCCGAGCCTTCGTTGGCGGTGGCTTTATTCATTATTCATGAGGAGGTGGGGCTGTAGTGGAAAGGCGATTTTTGCCTCTTTTGCACCTGGTCCGCTAGAGGTATAAGCTTGTGAATTATTCACAAGGGGCGGATCACCGTGCTGAAGGGGCGTTCTCAAGTTTGCCGCGCAAAGTAGAGTTCATTGATTATTCGCACAGGTGAGTAGCGCCCTGAGTTTTCTATGGCTTTTCTAGGGGCACGTGCATAATTCATGAGGGGCGTGGTTTTACAGCTTTATCTGCATGATCTGCGGGAGACAGTGTAGGCTCCAGGGTTTTAAGCCTTGTGGCTGGCGAAGGGATGACACCTGCAGTGCTCATTCCTTATGGCGCAGTAATCCCAGATTATCAACTGAGCCTCTGTATTCAAATCCCATCGATCCTTGCCAGTTGTGTGATCTCTGGCAAATCTTTCTGTGAGCCTGAAAAATGGGTATGAGGATAATGATAAGATTAGTTTACATTCATTTAGCCACTTAGTCCATTTAATCTTCACAACAATCCTAGGAGATAGGTTATTATTATCCTACTTTATAGATGAGGAAAGTGGGACACAGGAAGGCTAAGTAATTTGCCTAAGGTCACACAATCAGTGAGCAATTTAGCCAGGATTCAAACCCAGTCAGTCTAGTTACACAGTCTGTAGTCTTTTTTTTTTTTTTTTTGAGACAGAGTCTCACTCTGTTGCCCAGGCTAGAGTGAGTGCCGTGGCGTCAGCCTAGCTCACAGCAACCTCAAACTCCTGGGCTCAAGCAATCCTTCTGCCTCAGCCTCCTGAGTAGCTGGGACTACAGGCATGCGCCACCATGCCCAGATAATTTTTGTGTGTATGTATGTATATATATATATTTTTTTCTTTTTTTTAGGTGGTCAATTTCTTTCTATTTTTTTTAGTAGAGACAGGGGTCTCGCTCAGGCTGGTTTTGAACTCCTGACCTTGAGCAATCCGCCCGCCTTGGGCTCCCAGAGTGCTAGGATTATAGGCGTGAGCCACCACGCCTGGCCCAGTCTGTAGTCTTAACCAAATGCCATAATGTCCCCCTCCCCCAATATAATAGTACTACTACTAATGTTAGTCATATAGCACTTAGTATGTGCCAGGCACTCTGTTCAAAGCCCTTTCTACATATTTATTCATTTAAACTCCATCACAAGGTAAGTTACTATTATCATTTCCATTTTATGGATGGGGAAACAGTGGCCCAAGTTGGGGGTTTCTCTAGTGGCTGAGTATATCTTCACTCGTAACTAATCTTATATTGATATAAATATATATTTACATATTACCTTAATATTAAATAATATTTAAAAAATTTAACAGTGCCTTGTGCCAGCACTGTTCTAAGGCTCATTTTATAATTCATATTCTCTGATTTTCATAATTCATTTCACCTCTATGAAGTGGATGAATTCTATTACTATCCTCATTTTACAGTTGTGGAAACTGAGGCATCTGCCAAAGGTATATAGTGAGTCTGGATTTGGTTGGATCAAGGCAGCCTAGTTCCTGAGTTGGTACAGAGGTGGCCTAGACTCCCCTTGGGTTTCCCCTGTGGTTCTGCAGCAGCATATTTCATTGTTTGTGAACAGGAAAGGTGTGGTTATATTGCTAGGCTATACTATAATAATCCCTATTTGCTGGTAGGTCTGTCTTCTTAGTGTTTCAGACCATCTATCCTCATGCATAATTCATGAAGTGGGTGGGACCTTTCTTGACCTCTCTGAGTTTCTAGGTTGAGCTGCTGCAGTAGCATCATTAATTATTCAGGAGCCAGGGAAATGTGTTTTCCCTGCAGTAGCCCTATTTCCCTGCTTACAGGGTATTAGACACAGCAATAGGCGGGCTTGCTCCTTTTCTTTCAGCCCACTGAGCGTCATGCATTATTCACAAATAAGATGTGGCCTTAGTCTCCTTGGTTTCCGGGCCGCGGTAAAATCATTCATTATTCATGAACAGGGGGGTGTGGCTTCCATATTTTAACATTGGCTTTCTGTTTGCCGAATTAGCCAACCACTCGGCTTTATGTATAATTCATGATCAGGAAGCCCGGCCTCGCCATCCTTTCTTGGTTTCCATGGCAGCCTGGTTGCAACAATTAATTCATTATTCATGTTCCATGGGGCGTGGCCTCTGTTGTTTTACCTGTTTGCCTGGTTGTTGCCATGGTAGCCACCAGGTGGTGCTGTTCTCCTTCTAACCGAATGAGTCACACCCGCACAGGGAACTTTATACTTGATTCTTGAGTGGGCGCGTCCCGCTTGCATCCGGGTTCCTGGGGGGGGTGGGGCCCAAGGTTTTGTTCCGGCCCCAGGCTCAGCAGCCGCCATCTTGTGTCGGCACTGAGGTGAAGGAGGTGGCAGGGACAGCCACTACCACATCGGCCGGGGGAGGAGAAGGCGGCGGAGGCGATTCTAGGCGGCCCAGGCGGCGGGGAGGAGGAGGAGAAGGAGGAGGGTGGCGGCCGGGCTTGGCTTCGGCTCCTTGAGGAGTTGGCGGCGGCGCGACCCGGGGAACCGGCATTGGTAAAAAACGGCCTTTCTCGGTGCCTTGCCTGGGGCAAGGGTTTCGGGAGGCTTTGGAGGGTCTTGAGCCGGGCTGATGTCGGGGTGAGCCGCGGTAATTTAGACAGCAGGGATCGGCGGAGGGAGGGAGGGGAAACAGATTCTGGGGTGGGACCGACTTTTCCCGTGCGAGACCACCCTGTTTCCTTCGGCTCGGAAATCTGACCTTGGGGTCGGAACTCCAGGATCTGATTTTAAACACTCAGGTCCAACATCACTAGTCTGAGACCTGAGCTCGTCCCGAACCTTGTATCTTAGATCAGAATTCCCCCCAGTCGTCCACCAGAGGCTTAGCGTGATCAGCATTGCTGGTCAGAGCCCTCACCATTGTATGCCATTAAAGACCTGCCCCAGAATCTCTCCTGAGACACCTCCTAGCCCATCAATATTTGCCTTCATGGCTTCCAAGAGGGGCCAGATCTCAGGGAGGGTCTATATGGCCTTCATTTTGGAAAGAGCCTTCTCTAGCATTTTTCTTTCAGACCCTCCTCCCCCTGCACACACTAGCTGCCCTAGGAGCTTCCACAGGGACTAGACTTGGGCTTCCCGTTGGAGACCCCTTTCTCAAATCTCAGGTCTCCCAACCCCATCATGGCCCTGGCATCTTCCATCAGAGAACCTTCTGGGCCCAGCATTTCTATTCAGAGACCCCTCTCAGCATCTACCTTGAGAAACTCCTTCAATTTCTACAATCTGCCTTTATAGAGACTTTCTCTACTTTTAGGGAATTCCTTTTTCAAGCTGCCAGTATTCAGAGATTACTCACAGGGCTCAGCACCATCCCTATCGGACACCCATAACGCCTAAAGCCTCCCAGGGGACTAGACACCAGGGAGGAACTGTTGGAATACACAATTCTCCATCAAAGATCCCCTGCCCGCATCTGCTCTTGCAGACCCTGTTGGCTTCTAGCCCTCTCCATCAGAGACTCGCCTCCCCAACCCCACCCTACACCCAACCTTTGCCTTCACAAGCTGACAAGAGTTCTAGCTTCTCTTTTTACAAATTTCTTAACCTCACATCAGGCGTCAGAATCGGTCCCCAGTCAGAAGCCCTCAGGTTCTGCTTTCAGCCTCATAGGACCCCAGTATCATTGTTAGATGTTCCTTCCCCCAGCGGGCCCCCTTGTCTTCCATCAGAGTAGAAAACCCCCCCTTCTCAGCATCTACTCTCAGAGCCTCTGTGGGGTCCAACATAATTGGTAAGAGAAACCCAACCCCAGTTGAGGACCTAGCTAGCGTTTGCTTACTAACCTGTTTAAGGCCTGAACTGTTTGGGGTCAGCTTCCCCTTTCCACCCCTTCAGAGCAGCTGTGGTACCTAGCATGTCCTGTTGGAGATCAACACAGGGCCTTTGTGCTCCATTAGAAATCCCTCCCAAGGGTCCGTCCTCAGAGACTTTACCCAGCCCCTTGACATCCACCCTCACAGGTTCCTGGGGCTCTATAGCATGAATATCAGAGACACCACTCCCCCTGCAAGCCTCTTGTTTTTGGTTAAAGATTTCTGTTTGTTACCAGCATCTGTCTTTAGAGACCCCCAGAGCCCCAGCGTCTTCCTGATGGGGAATATTCCTCACCCCAGACCCCTAGCATCTTCTAGCTGCCTACTCAGATTCTAGAATCTCTCCCATCAGTTCCTCTTGGCAGCTTCCATGGGGTCCATCAACTGTCCTCCTGCCTCCTTGCAGCCACTGGGGGCCTCCACTGCAATTTCCCAGCCCTTCCCCCAAAGATCCTTTTCCACAGACTCAGATTTGAGTCTTCCCTAGCACCCTCACCCATCTCTCCATCCCCCGGTACTTCTAACATTCCCTTTCCTATCTCCCTCAAAGGCTCCTTGGGCTCAGACAACCACCTCCTGAATCTCCTCTCTTACATTCCCAAGGATTTCTTGGTTAACCCCTCCCAGGAAGCATGAGAGGCCTCAGCTTCTCCATCCTGATAACCTGACCCTGTGTCTGCCCCCTCTCAAACCTCCAGAACTCTTTCCTCAAACCATCTTCTCTGGTTTGGGGCCGAATGCTTAGCCTTCACAATCACCAGTTTGGACACCCCAGGTATGTTTTGAAACTCAAAGCCCCAGTTCAACTTTGCCAAACAATTCTCAGTATATGTGTTCTAATAGAGACTTGAGCACATGTTGAGAGAAAGGATATGGATTTATTTTCTTTTGGGCATGGGTGATCTTTAGTTCCTCTCTGGGGTTTCTGCCCCAGATCCCCTCTGCTTGCCTTGAAACAGAGCTGTTGCAAACCTTTACAGTTGAAATCCACTGGAACAATCATCCCAAACTTGCTTAGACTCTTGCTGCCAGCGCTAGCGGTCTGGAGGTGAAAGGTCTAGATGTTAAAGAGCTCTCTGGCCCTGGATCATATCTGATTTAGGGAGCAAATAGATGGTGTGACCCCAAAAAGCTGACCAATGACAAGTCAAGCAGATAACTAAGTAATGAAGTATGGGGGCCACTGCAGGTGCCCATGGAGGAACTCAGGTCCTCAGGTCAGTGAGTTACGACCACAGACCTTGGCTTCTTTAATTCTTCCAGCAGCCCCTTAAGAATAGTTCCGTGTGTTCCAGCATTTGGAGAAAATGAGGCTCAGAGGAAATGAAATCCCTAGCCTGGATCAGAGAGTCAGTAAATGGAAAATATGGTTTGCCTTTGTTTCCCTACTAACTCACCAAGCCTCTTAATACCCAGGTTGGTTCTTGGCATTCCTAGCAGTTTGCCTGGCTGTGGCAGTGGCCCTAGCCATCCTGCTGCCTCTCTCATTCCCCATCCCTTAGCCCTCTGGATGGGTCCTGAGCCCACCTGGCTCTATTCACTCAGGAGACATTTGGCAAAGTCTTCCACCATTTGTGTGACTCTGGGCAAGTGAATGGAGTTCTCTGAGCTTTTGTTGTCTCATTTGTGATTTGGGCATAGGGTTATCTGCTTCATGGGCATTGTTGACATTAGACAAAGTCCTTTACCTTATGATTGACAGGCAGTAAGCTCTTGGTAAATGGTAGGAAGCTCTTGTCATTATTGTTAGTGCTAGAGTGACAGGTGCCAAGGTGGAATCTTAGGTACATAAGGGTACTTAGTGTCAAAAAAGGCTTGGTGTAGGAGGACTTGTGTGAACAGAAGACTTGGGTTTAAGCAAAGGCTTGATACTTAGAGGAGCCTTAAGGGTGAGGAGAAATGATTTGGGGTCTGGTCATCTCCAGCATCTGGATCCAGTCACCTCCCACCACCAGATTTTACTTTCACACTGGGCTATATTGTTCTGTCTCTGGAACCTAGTATGTGACCCTTGGCAAGTTACTTGGCGTCATGAGCTCAAGTTTTCACATTTGTCCAGCAGGGACGCTAAACCCTGCCTTGCCGGGTCAGGGCTATTGAAGGGATGAAACACGATAACACTGGTGGGAGGTAGCTTAAGCCTCAGAGTCAGCAGGTCCTGGTCTGGTCCCAGCTCTGCCACTCACACTCTGGGAACCTTGGTAAAGCCACCAAACGTTCCCTGAGTGAATTTTTTTCCTCCAGTGTAACTTGGGTGTTATGATAGCTTTCCAAACCCCACAGGGGTGCCCTCAAGACAGAGTGACAAAAGGCTCATAAAGTACTTAGTATGGCCATCTGGTACAGGGAGAACTCATAATAAATATTCATTTATCATTATTGTCAGCTTATTTACGGGACAACACATGCAGATGAGGCTTGGGAAGTGTGTTTTTTCTCTTTCTGCCACTTTTTTATTGGCCTGGGTCAGTTTTCCCATCCCAAAGCTGGGGGAGCAGTGTTGGACTTTGTAAAACATTCCTCCCTGAGCTCCTCTGGGGACTGGGTTCTCAGCAAGGTATCTCTCCTGCTATCATGCCACCCTGATGGATGTCCAAGCCTCATTTCCCTCCTGCACTCTCCCCTTCCCCCCCCACCGCCCCTGGGCTTTAAGGGAGAGGAGAATGGCTGCTTGTTGTTGCCTACCTACTCTGTGCCAGGCTCTATGGTCTGTGTTATTTCTCATCTCGACAGCCCCATGGGGAAGGTAAGTGGTATTATCACCCCTATATTACAGGTGAGAAACTGAGGTCCATAGGGGTTAAATGTTGTCTGTCCAGGAGTGGCAGGGTCAAGATTTGGAACTGGGTCTATCCTGGATCCACATCCCTCCTCTGACCTTCCCATAAGTATATCGTGTCATTCCTCTTACCCAGCAGGATTACAGTCTTTCTCTCTCATTATTCTGGGCTGGGGAGAGGCAAATGACTTAGTGGTCAGCAGCATGAATGTGTAAACCAGACTACTTGGGTTCAGATCTTAGCTCTGATAGCTGTATGACCCTGGGCAAGTCACATCACCTCTCTGGGCCTGTCCCCTCTTCTGTAAAATGGGGGTACTAATACGTAAGTCTTCCTTTTCCCTGCAGTTGCCACTAACAAACAGCATAAATTACCCACGTGCCGCTGGCTCACCTCTGACTCTCCTTTTTCCTTCCAGATGTCCAGCTCGCCGCTGTCCAAGAAACGTCGCGTGTCCGGGCCTGATCCAAAGCCGGGTTCTAACTGCTCCCCTGCCCAGTCTGTGTTGTCTGAAGTGCCCTCGGTGCCAACCAACGTGAGTGTCTTCTGCCTAGAGACCTGAAGGTGGGGTGGTGGGTGGGAAAGTCTTTTGTATCACGGTCCATCCGTCTATGGCCCACTGCTGCATATCTCCCTGAAATTGTTATTCCCCTCCATCCCTAGGGAATGGCAAAGAACGGCAGTGAAGCAGACATAGATGAGGGCCTTTACTCCCGGCAGCTGTAAGTGGGGCTGAGGCTGGGATGGGATGCTGAGAGGATAGGATTGGGTGGGGCAGGCCTTGACCCTGAGTACCCCCTAACCTGACAGGTATGTGTTGGGCCATGAAGCAATGAAACGGCTCCAGACATCCAGCGTACTGGTGTCAGGCCTTCGGGGCCTGGGTGTGGAGATCGCTAAGAACATCATCCTTGGTGGGGTCAAGGCTGTCACTCTACATGACCAGGGCACTGCCCAATGGGCTGACCTGTCCTCCCAGGTACCTCTTCCCATCCTCCTTTCCCCTGCTAAGGAACCAGCACCCTATGGGTGCTATGGCCACTTCACTTTTTCCCCTACTGCACCCCCTTGCAGTTCTACTTGCGGGAGGAGGACATCGGTAAAAACCGGGCTGAGGTATCACAACCCCGCCTTGCTGAACTCAACAGCTACGTGCCTGTCACTGCCTACACTGGGCCCCTCGTTGAGGACTTCCTTAGTGGCTTCCAGGTATCTTGGGGCACCACCCAGCCTCCTGCCCAATTCTCTCAGAGTTCATGTCTGGTTTGTTCAGTATTTTTCAGTATCTATTTAATGGGTCAGTCATGGGTACCAGGTTTCATGCTGGGGGAGCCTAGAGGATACAGACAGGATATAGACCCTGGACCTGCCTTTTCAGGGGGAAGATGTGTACAGAGAGTATAGCACAGTGGGCATCAGGACAGACTTTGGAGCCAGATTGCCTTAACTGTGAGCCTCCAGCTCTACTAGTGTGACTTTGGACAGGCCACTTAATTTCCTGTGCCTTACTTTTCCTGTTTGTAGACTAGACATGGTAGTAGTACTGACTTCATGGTGTTTTTGTGAGGGTTAAGCATGTAGTATAGGCACATGATAAGGACTATATGAGTGTTAATTAAAAAGTCTAGGCCAGAAAGAGGAGCTCTGAGAACTGAGATTCTGCCCTGGGTTATCCCAGATGTAAGGCACTGGAGCTGAATCCTGATGTAGGAGTAGGAGCTCACCGTGGTGGGGAAGGATGGACATTCAGGCAGAGAGCAAAATCCCAAAATTCATGGCTGAGCAGGCCTTGTGTCTTGAGAATTGGGAGCAGGTAGGTGTGGTAGGAGTGAGCTCAGACTTTGGCAGGGGACAGAGTTTTACTGCTTCTCTGTCTTGCAGGGCATGGTTGGCTTGTAGTCAGACAGCATTGGGTGTTTGTCAAAAAAAATGAGTCAGTTGTTCTCCAGACTCTGTCCTCTCAGCTACCTTTTAACCTTTCCTGGTATGGCCTAGGGATTCATTTTTCTCTTCACTGAGCTTCACCCTCTTGGAGTCTGACACACAGTAGATACTGTGTGTTTGTAACAGAGGGCTGGACCAGCAAAACCCCTGGACATCTCTGCCTTAAGGAAGGACTGCCTGAGTCTTCCACACCAGCATTCCTCCATTATTCTCTCCCTTTTACTCCAGTGTCAGTCAGGCCTGAGCCTCTCCCTCTCCACAGGTGGTGGTTCTTACCAATACCCCCCTGGAGGACCAGCTGCGAGTGGGTGAGTTCTGTCACAGCCACGGCATCAAGCTAGTGGTGGCAGACACACGAGGCCTGTTTGGGTGAGTGCCATCCCCTACCCCTTTTTCCACCCAACCCCTAACAGACCCAGGCCAAGACCCCGAGGTTCTCACTGCCCTCATCCCTCCTCAGCCACCCAGGTTGTGGATTCTTTGTGTTCACCTCTCCCCATGTGGCTCAAGCACCATCTGATTTCCCAGCAGTGATGGGCTGAGTTTGCTCAGCAAGTATCCACTGCATCTCGAGGGCCACGTGGGGTTCTGTATATGCATGGGACTCGGCCATCAGCCCTATTGCCTCCCTCTACAGGCAGCTCTTTTGTGACTTTGGAGAGGAAATGATCCTCACAGATCCCAATGGGGAGCAGCCGCTCAGTGCTATGGTTTCTATGATCACTAAGGTGAGGAGACCAGCCTCAGGGGTCCTGGCAGGCACATGGGCAGCGGTAGTCCTTCTCATCTGCTCCTGGTACCCTGAGCCTGCCTCTGAGGCTCACTTTTCCTTTAACCAGGACAACCCCGGTGTGGTTACCTGCCTGGATGAGGCCCGACATGGATTTGAGAGTGGTGACTTTGTCTCCTTTTCAGAAGTACAGGGAATGATCGAACTCAATGGAAATCAGCCCATAGAGATCAAAGTCCTGGGTGAGCTAGAGCCATGGGGGAATCAGAGGGGAGCTAGGAGATGATCTGGGGTTCAGACCGAGGGGAAACACATCTTAAGTGTCTGAGATAAACCAAAATCCCCTGGGGTCCAGCCAGAACTTGTGGGCATGGGGGAGAGGGGCTACCTGTGCTTGAGCTGTTCCTGGGAGAATGAGTCCCTGTTATCTGAGCTAAGGGGGAAAGGTCTCTGGTGTCTGAACAGGACAAATCAGAGGATCCACTCCTGTGTGAGCTGATTTGGACATGAAACAAAGAAGGTCTTCCAGTATAGACTAGGGGCCAGTGACACAGGGTCTCATGGGGTCTGAGCTGGTTCTGGGGCATAGGGGAGGTGATTTCTGATGTCCCAGTAGACCCTGGGGCAGAGAGGAGATGGCTCCTGATGTCTCAGCTGAGTCAGGGATGGTTTTTTCCTTATCTCGTAGGGGTTGTGGATTTTAGGGAGGGTGGGTAGACTGACAATCTTCCCATCCACTATAGGTCCTTACACCTTTAGCATCTGTGACACCTCCAACTTCTCTGACTATATCCGTGGTGGCATCGTCAGTCAGGTCAAAGTACCTAAGAAGATTAGCTTTGTGAGTGTGTTGGCAGGGGGCAGTGGGCTATGGAGGGTGGTTGTAGGCATTTCCAAGTTCTCCATTTCTCTTCTGGTTCTGATGCCCTACCCCCCTTACAGAAATCCTTGGTGGCCTCACTGGCAGAGCCTGACTTTGTGATGACAGACTTCGCCAAGTATTCTCGCCCCGTCCAGCTGCACATTGGCTTCCAGGCCCTGCACCAATTCTGTGTTCAGCATAGCCGGCCACCCCGGCCCCGAAATGAGGTGGGTGGGTTGGATGAGCCAGCTAGGGCACACATCCTTGCTGCTAAAGGCCCACCATGCCTCTCTACCTCTTCCACTCTCCCTCCCCCTACAGTGGTCTGACAGGTCCTCTCTTGGTTCCCTCTGGCCCACCAGGAGGATGCAACAGAACTGGTGGCCCTAGCGCAGGCTGTGAATGCTCGAGCCCTGCCAGCAGTGCAGCAAGACAACCTGGATGAGGACCTCATCCGGAAGCTGGCATATGTGGCTGCTGGGGACCTGGCGCCCATTAATGCCTTCATTGGGGGCCTAGCTGCCCAGGAGGTCATGAAGGTTAGCATGGGTGGGGAGGGGCAGGGTTATGGGTGGGCTAGGTGCCTCACTGACTCCATAACTTGCTTATCTGTGTTAGGTCCCAATTAGCTGCTGACCACCTTCCTCTCTCATTCCCCTGCCCAGGCCTGCTCTGGGAAGTTTATGCCCATCATGCAGTGGTTATACTTTGATGCCCTTGAGTGTCTCCCTGAGGACAAAGAGGTCCTCACAGAGGACAAATGCCTCCCGGTACGTGAGTGGGGTCTATGGGGAAGGCATCACTGGGGGCATTTCTGGAGAGGCCTCTTTCTGATCCTCCTCCCATCGCATTCCTTAGCGCCAGAGCCGTTATGATGGGCAGGTGGCTGTATTTGGCTCAGACCTGCAGGAGAAGCTGGGCAAGCAGAAGTACTTCCTGGTGAGTGATCCCCTTGGACACCTGCTACCTTCACCTCCCCTGGCCACTGGCCATCTCTTCCAGGGCTTCCTTCTGCATCCCAAGGAAGGGTCTTCTGGTTCCTGTACCCATATTGCATTCCCTTTGCTGTTTTCATTATCTTGAAGGAAAGCCTGGTGTGTCCTTCTGTCTCCCCCTCTAGTGCCTCCTTTCTCAAATGATAGGGTTATTTCTTACAGCCCTGGAACCTGAAGATGTGGCATTAGACCTTCCCCTTTACTGCTGCCTCCAGGGAGAATGAGGAGTGATAGGCAGCTTTGCACTAACCTGTGTCACCCTGACCAGTTTCTTTCTCTCTTCTTGGCTGCTTTTTAGGTGGGTGCAGGCGCCATTGGCTGTGAGCTTCTCAAGAACTTTGCCATGATTGGCCTGGGCTGTGGGGAGGGCGGAGAGATCGTTGTCACAGACATGGACACCATTGAGAAGTCAAATCTGAACCGACAGTTTCTGTTCCGGCCCTGGGATGTCACGGTGAGTGGGGTGGGGGTTAAGGGGACGGGGCTTTGTCATCTTACTTTCCTCTTGTCTTTTTCTTATTCCCATTATTCCTGGCAGAGATCTTTCCACCTCTGCCAGAGGCCCTTTTTTGGCCCTTCTTTCGCTCAGTTTCTGTCATTCCTTCAACAGTCATTGAGTATCCTTCCTTTGAATATACTATTTTATCTCCTTTTTCTTCTCTTTGACCTCTTATCAGTTTGGGTTGGGACACTGTGTTAGGGGTCCCCCAAACCATATATGCTCAATGATTTACTAGGAGGATTCACAGGACTCAGCATATATCATACTCATAGCATGATTTATTACAGCAAAAGGATATGGAACAAAATTGGCAAAGAGAAAAGACTCATTAGGTGAAGTCTGGGGGAGACCAGGTGCAAGTTTCTAAGAGTCTTCTCCCAGTGGAGTTGCATAGGACATGTTTAATTTCCCTGGTAGCAACAGTAACAACAGTAACAAGTTGTAACAATAGTTGTTACACTTTCCCTTGTGCAATGTTGCCAACTAGGGAAACTTTTTAGAGACTCAACACCCAGGGCTTTTTCTTGGGGCTAGTCACATAGGCGCCCTCTGCCTGGCATGTACCAAAATTCTAGATTCCCAGAAGGAAAGAAGGTGTTCAGCACAAACTATATTGTTTGCATGAATGGTTTAGACACAGTGGACCACAGTTATTAGGTAGGGAATGGTGGGAACCTTCCTAAAATCCAAGTTCCCATACTCTAGCCAAGGGCCTGCCTTGGAAGCAGGCCTTTCCAAGGATTGCAATTTAAATGCACTAGGTTCACTCTTCTCTGCATAGATGGAAACTAGGTTATACAGGGATCTATCTGAGAAGGCTTCTATAGGGGACAGTGTCATTTTTGCTTGCCAAGAATCTATTACCCTTTTCATTCATTCATTTTATTTACTAAATAGTTACTGAGGTAGGTGCTATTCTAGGTCCTGGGGATACATCAAGGAATAAAACAGATTTTAGTGGGGGAGGACAGATAATAAATAGTAGCCACAGTACTGTTAGTGAGGTAAGCAGTTAATGTTAGTGATAAGTGCTCTGCAAAGGAAACAACAAACACCAGATCAGGGAAGTTGGGATGCCAGGGAGGTTGGTTTGCAGATTTGACTTACAATAGTTAAGGAAAACCTCCTTCCTGCAGACTTCAGATGTGAGGGACTAGAGTGCCCTCTTCTGGGAAAGAGTGCTCCAGGCTGAGATAAGGGCCCATGCAAAGATACTGAAGTGGGAGTGGTAGGAGATGAGGTGGTAGAGATAATGGGGCCAACTCACTTTACCCTAAGTGGAGGTGGGATCCAGGGGAGGGTTCTGAGCAGAGGAAGGATGTGACCTGACTTGGGCTTTGAAAGGATCCTGCTTGTGTGCTAGCATTTGGTTTTGTTTATGGGGAATCTATTCCAACCCTGGGTGATATTACCTGAAAGGACAGTAAATGTTGGGTAGCCAAAAGAATGTATGTCTGGCCCATTGCCTTCAGTCTGTGCCTATCCTCAGTTTCCCTTTCCACTGAGCCTTTGCCACATCTGTCACAGCCCCAGCCATGTGACATTGTCACATACTGTCTCTCTTGCTAAACCAAGAAACTTCCTGAATTTAGGGCCTGGTTCTTCCCCAGCATTACATAAATCAGTCCTCAGAAGGACAGTTCTCTATAGATACTTGTTGGGTGAATACACAAATAACTGAGCTCTGTTCCCCCATCCCCACCCTGAAATTGTACTCTCTCACTCGCCCCCCTAGAAGTTAAAGTCTGATACCGCCACTGCAGCTGTGCGCCAGATGAATCCACACATCCGGGTAACAAGCCACCAGAACCGGGTGGGTCCCGACACAGAGCGCATTTATGATGACGATTTCTTCCAAAACCTGGATGGCGTGGCGAATGCCCTGGACAATGTGGATGCCCGTGAGTTTAGAGGCGGGTGAGGAGGTCAAGGGCAAAGTTGTGTGTGTTTGGGTGTGTATGTATGAGGGGGTTCCTATCTTCTTGTCCTCTTCTGACATTCATTTCCCACTGCCCACGTCGTTCCCTATAACCTCTCCACAGGTATGTACATGGACCGCCGCTGTGTGTACTACCGGAAGCCACTGCTAGAGTCAGGCACACTGGGCACCAAGGGCAATGTGCAGGTGGTGATCCCCTTCCTGACAGAGTCGTACAGCTCCAGCCAGGACCCACCTGAGAAGTCCATCCCCATCTGTACCCTGAAGAACTTTCCTAATGCCATTGAGCACACCCTACAGGTGATCAGCCAAGGGGGGAAGGGAAAGAAGGCAGGCACTTGGGCTGCCTATCAGCTACCAGACCTCTGGCCTTCATATGTTGCATGCCTAAGTGTAAGATGTGCCTTTTCTCCAAACCTCCCTCCCACACTTCCCACCAGGCAGCCTAGATTTCTAGAATGACTCATTCTTTCACTTTTATTTTGAAATTTTTTTCAACGTGTAGATAAGTATAAGGAATATTACGGCGATTACTCAAATACCACTTCTCACTTAGATTTAAGAATTGTTAATGTTTTGCCACATTTTCTTCTTAGATTCATATAGTTGTTTCTTCACTGTGCTTAAGTTTGTCACAGACATCACAACACTTTACTGGCTGCTATTTTAGTATTCTGCAAAGTAAGGATATGTTCCTGTATAACAGGGTTTCTCAACCTCAGCACTATTGACATTTGGGGCTGGATATTTCTTTGTTGTTGGGGGGAGGGTGTCCTGTTCAGTGTAGGATTTTTTGCAGCATTCCTGACTTCTACCCACTAGATGCCAATAGCACTCCCCCTCTATTGTGACAACTAAAAATGTCTCTAGACATTGCCAGATGTCCCTAGGGGGACAAAATCACTCCCAGTTGAGAATTATTGCTGCCTAACCTAAATACCATTTTCATGCTGAACAAAATTAACAGTCATTTCTTGCCATCTCTTCCAATTATTTATTTATTTGTGTCTAATGCTCATTCCATGTTCGGGTTTCCCTAGCTGTTGCTCACAATCAGTGAGTTTAACAGCTGGTTCATCAGGATGATTCTATGTGTGTGGTGCACAGAAGTGCAGAACAGTGTATGTATCATCTAGCTGAAGTTTTACAAAGTGAACACACAGGTGACTAGCACCCAGGCCAAGAAACAGAACCTAAGGATAACCATTGTAGGATCAGAATAATTCTTAGTGCAGTGTTTGAGGCCCAGCCATTCAGAATATTTAGTAGGAGTATGAGGGTGGAAACAAACTAGGGAGAGGGAAAAAATCAGTTCTATCACTTTCCCTTATGACCCTACAGTCCAGAGCCATGAACTTAACGTCTCTGTGCCTCATATTCCGCCTCTATAAAATGGGGGTGATGGTGGCCAGGCGCAGTGGCTCACACCTATAATCCTAGCACTCTGGGAGGCCAAGGTGGGAGGATCGCTCAAGGTCAGGAGTTCGAGACCAACCTGAACCAAGAGTGAGACCCTGTCTCTACTAAAAAATAGAAAGAAATTAATTGGCCAACTAAAAAATATATAGAAATAAAATTAGCCAGGCATGGTGGCGCATGCCTGTGAGGCAGGAGATCGCTTGAGCCCAGGAGTTTGAGGTTGCTGTGAGCTAGGCTGACACCACAGCACTCTAGCCCTGGCAACAGAGCGAGACTCTGTCTCAAAAAATAAATAAATAAAATGGGGGTGATGGTAGCATATACCATGTTTCTCCGAAAATAAGACAGGGTCTTATATTTATTTTTCTTCAAGAAGATACCTTAGGGCTTATTTTCAGGGATGTGTTATTTTGTTTTTAAGTACGGTACAACAATCTACATTTATTCAAATATAGTTAAGTTGTCTTGAACATCATCATAACTCTCCAAACCCCGAATTCCATCCTGAATTTCTTGCAACTCTATTTCCTTTAGCACCATTGGCCCCAATCTCTCATATCGAGCAACAGAGCTCTCATGGGGCAGATGAGAAGGGCTGCTCGTCTTCTTTACCGCTCCACAACGAAATGCATGGGTCGTGCAGATACGCTGCGTAGCCACGCCCATCACTAGGTCTTATTTTCAGGGTAGGGCTTATATTGCACAAATGCTTAGAAATCCTGCTAGGGCTTATTTTATGGGCAGGTCTTATTTTCAGGGAAATACGGTACCTCACAGGGCAGTGGTAAACACTTAGCACTTACTATGTACCTGGCATTATTTTAAGTAAGCTTTAAATGTATACATATTTGCTCCTTCCTTCTTAGCAATCCTATGAGGTATAGGTATTACTATTGTAGTATCTGTTATAGAGATAAGGACACAGAGGTAAGGGTGTTATCTTGTGTGCCTGAAGTCACAAAACCAGGTAATGTGGCAGAGCTGGAATTTGAACCTGGATCTCTGGCATCTTCGTACTCCAAACCACCTCACTGATGACTGTATTTACTATCCTAGGAATTCTCAGAGGACAGAGTCTCTGTCCTGTTTTCTGCCGAGTCCCAGGGCCTGGATAGGAATCATTTTTGGTTTTTATCTTGAGTCTTTTCTTTTTAAATTATGGTATGATATACTTAACCATATTTTTTCTTTTTTATTGAGGCATAACATACTTAGAGTAAGACACACAGATCTTAATAATAAGTAATCACTGCCTAGATCAAGTTTATTGGTTTTTCAATTGAAGTGTTGGGTATAGATAGGAGTGGAGAACATTGGGGAGCAGTGGGGCAGGGGGCTTCCCCTCTCCCAGAGCAGTTGTGTACTTCCTACTTACTTTATTCACGGATGGTCGTTCTAACACCTGCACAAACCCATTTTGTCAACCATTAACCCATGTAATCTGTTTGCTCTGTCTGCAGTGGGCTCGGGATGAGTTTGAAGGCCTTTTCAAGCAGCCGGCGGAAAATGTCAACCAGTATCTCACGTGAGTAACTCAGATGCCCTCTCATCCTATTCCCTCACCACCAGCCAAGGCATCCTATCTGCTTTCCTTACCACAGTAGCACTTAGGACCAGGCATGTATTTCAGATGAACTAGTGAGTGCTCAGGCCTCCTTCTATTGGCAGTCAGGACTAGCTTTCTGTGGAGAAAGTAGGATTGCCCTGGAGCCCACCTCTGGGCCCGATGTGTGATCCCGTTCCTTTGCGCCCTCCAATTCCTGATAGAGACCCCAAGTTTGTGGAGCGGACACTGCGGCTGGCAGGTACCCAGCCATTGGAGGTGCTGGAGGCCGTGCAGCGCAGCCTGGTGCTACAGCGACCACAGAACTGGGCTGACTGTGTGACCTGGGCCTGCCACCACTGGCACACCCAGTATTCTAACAACATCCGGCAGCTGCTGCACAACTTCCCTCCTGACCAGGTAATACCCACTTGCTGGGTCTATTTGGCAGAATGCATTTCCTTGAAATGGTATCCTGCTATGGGCTCTGGATGTGGCTCCTCCCAGCTATTAGTCCAGCTGTGTCAGGTGCCTTGAGGCATGGGAATCTCAGAAAAGTTATTAGGCCTGACCTATTCACCCCCCTCCTCTTTGTTCTTTTGAGCAAGAGACTTGGTTTCTGTTTCCCTTACCTGTGTTATGGGCTGAGTCATACCTGACTCCTAGTCAGTGCTGATGTGGATTATGGGGAAGAAATTCTGAAGTTAAGGGCACAGGAATCAGTATGGATTCAAATTCCAGCTGTATTCGAACTTGGGCAAGTCACATAGCTTTTCTCTGTACCTTAGTTTCCTCTTCTGTGAAGCAGAAATAATGATCTACCTCATGCAGGGTTTTGTGAGGATTAATTGCTATGTATTTAGTTCAGTGCCTAGTAATCCATAAGAGATTATTAAATGGCTATTTGGCACAAAATGCGTGCCCAGGAATTGGTAATTGTTTTCTCAGCCAGCTTTCTGGTTCAGCCTGGCTTTGGACCCTCCATCTACAGGACCCTATAGTCTGGGTCTTTTATGATTGAGCTCCCTTTGAGTGCCCAGCCAGGGATAGTGAGTGGGGGCTCATCTGGGGCCAAGGTGAAGAGTCAGGATCATCAGAGAGGCCTTCGTTCTCAGGTCCCACTCCTCAAAAATCTCTCCATCCCTTAGCTTACAAGCTCGGGAGCCCCGTTTTGGTCTGGGCCCAAACGCTGTCCACACCCTCTCACCTTTGACGTCAACAATGTAAGTCTCCTCCCTGGGGTCTTCTGGGGTCAGGTGGAGGGTGAGTGGGTGGGAAGGAGGTGGCAGCTCCCCACTTGAGGGCTAATGTGCTCACCCTTCCCTGCCCTGCCTCCTCCTAGCCCCTGCATCTGGACTATGTGATGGCTGCTGCCAACCTGTTTGCCCAGACCTACGGGCTGACAGGCTCTCAGGACCGAGCTGCTGTGGCCACACTCCTGCAGTCTGTGCAGGTCCCCGAGTTCACCCCCAAGTCTGGCGTCAAGATCCATGTTTCTGACCAGGAGCTGCAGAGCGCCAATGCCTCTGTTGGTGAGGGTGTTTGGCCATTTGGCCAGGAGTCACCACCCCACTCGTCCCCGGCCTAGTCCAGCCTCCCCACCAGTCCTCTACCCCTGGCTCTGCTCTGTGACTCCAGACCTGAGGCTTACCCACACCTTTTGAGTTTCCCTTTCTCTGTGACATGAAGAGGGTCAGTTGGGGCAAATTATCTCCCTCCCTCCCCCTCCTTCCCACTCTCTGGCCCTTAGGAGAATGAGCTGTTTGTTTCTCTTGCTCTATGTGTATTTGCCTTGGTTTTTTTCTTTCCTCTGTTTCTTCTTGATCTGTTCTTCTAGGGGATATGCTCTCCACCAGTGGTCTCTCCCTTGATACCTGCCTGCTTTGTTTCCTTCCATATCTGCCCCCATCTCCTCATTCGTACAGCTACCCCCATGTTTGCCTGTATGCATCTTCACCCTCCATAATTTGGGGCTACAGTTTACTGACCCCCTGGTCTACATACTTATCTACCTCACCTTCCTTCTGTATACCTGTAATGCATCTGTAGCTCTGTAACTTCCCCTTCACTTACTTCCATCTGTCTCCCCCATCTTCCTCTGCATAGATCTCCTCCCATGTCCCTGTCTTCCTTCTGAAATATCTACCCCTTCACATTACTCTTTGTATTTCTTCCTATCTTTCCTTCCACATCGCCCATTATCTTCTCTATACATTTCTTCCATCTTTCTGCTTCTACCTGTTTCACCCTTTGTATATACCCCCACTCTCCCCTTTTCATATCTTCTCCATCTCCCCCTCTATATCCACATCTATATGCTTCCCTCCAACTTCCCCTCTGTATCTTTTTCATCCCCTTTCCCCCCTGTATCCTCAGTGTCTCTCCATCTCCCTCTACATCACTCTCCCCAAGATCTATACCTCTCCCTTCTTGATCTCCATCTCCACTTTTCTCCTAACGTCTTCATTTCCGTTCTTTGGTATCTCTAGAGAGATCTCTCTTGATATCCTCACCTCTTTGTCTTTTTCAGGTTTGTACTCTGTTCTCCTACTCTATCTTTCCCCCTTGCCCCTCCTCTCTCCCAGGATGTCTCTCCTTTTCCAAATCCTTTTTCTGCCTGAATACCTTTTGCCCCACACTGGGCTCCTGTTTCCACTTCAGATCCTGGCCTGAGATCTGAAGGGCTGACAGTGTTCCTCTCTTCATGCAGACGACAGCCGTCTAGAAGAGCTCAAGGCCACCCTGCCCAGCCCAGACAAGCTCCCTGGATTCAAGATGTATCCCATCGACTTTGAGAAGGTGCTGGGGGGAGGGCACCCCAGGCAGGGCAGCGGGGTGGGCTGAGCACAGACGGGCTCAAGAGAATAGGTCTCTGGGGGATCTGGACCCAGCCCCAGGTCTTTGTGGGGGATCAGATTGTTGGCCTATCATGTGGCTCTGAATGAACAGATGCTCCCAATCATCCCTTTGTGATCTGGGAGAGTCCAGCAGGCAATTGCAGTGAAGGATACTTGTGTCCCTGGAGGCCAGGAAACTTCTTCCTCATCTGTTCCTCTCCCCACTCATAACAGGATGATGACAGCAACTTCCATATGGATTTCATTGTGGCTGCATCCAACCTCCGAGCAGAAAACTATGACATTCCCCCTGCAGACCGACACAAGGTGAGGGGAATCAAGATCTGATGTTCCATCCCCTCCCAGGTTTGAGTTCCCCACTTTTGGCCCCCTGTGTAGATCCTGAGACTCTTGCAACTTAACTACCACGTTCCTTGGTCCCTTTCTGTTTCACAGAGCAAGCTGATTGCAGGGAAGATCATCCCAGCCATTGCCACAACCACAGCAGCTGTGGTTGGCCTTGTGTGTCTGGAGCTGTACAAGGTAGTGCAGGGGCACCGACAGCTTGACTCTTACAAGAATGGCTTCCTCAACTTGGCCCTGCCCTTCTTTGGTTTCTCTGAACCCCTTGCTGCACCACGTCACCAGGTGAGGGCCCACAGCGGGAGGTAGGTTTATGAGTGGGGTGGTCACTAGAGCTGGCTCAAGTTTGCATCATACCCTGTCACCAGGTGAAGGTTTCACTCTGTGTGTACCTACTCTTTTTGTGTACCCTTTATTCTTTTATTCATTAATCACATTGAGTACCTGCAAAAAGATGGGATGTTTGAATTGTGCCCTGGAATATTATTAATAACTATATAAAAGTAGCCAACATTTATTGAGTGCTTACTATGCTAAGTGCTTTACTTGTTTTCATTCATTAATTCCCTTAAATGTTTGTTGAGTACCTGCAGTATTCGGGTATGCCCTTTTTCAGGTGCTACGGTTATATTTATCAAATAGGTGATGTAAATAACATGTTAAATGATTTTGGAACCAAAAAAGGATAAGGAGGAGTTGAGAATACCAGGGAGCAAGGGGATGGGTTTGGGATTTTAAATGTGGGATGATCTGGAAAGGCCTTGCTGAAAAGACGACATTTGAGTTCAGACTTGGAGGAGGTGAGGGGACAAGTGACACACTCTTGGGGGTGGGTGGGGATGCATTCCAGGTAGAGTCCTTGCAAGGGTACTGAAGTAGGGGTGTGGGGTGTGCCTGGCATGTTTGATGTATAAAAAGTCAGTAGAGCAGAGTGAGAGAGAGGATGAGAGGGTAGGAGATGAGAAGAAAATAGGATTCCAATGGTGTAGGGCCTTGTCAGTCATAAGGGTTTCAGTGTTTACTCAGGGTAAGATGGGAGCCATGAGAGGGTTTTGAGCAAAATAGGGTTGTGATCTGACTTAACATGTCTGCTTGAGCATGAATGTGGGGGGAATGGAGACAGACGGGGCCTGGACCCTCTGGGGTGGCCCACATCCTAGTCTCCCCTCTTTGTCCCATAGTACTATAACCAGGAGTGGACATTGTGGGATCGCTTTGAGGTACAGGGACTGCAGCCTAACGGTGAGGAGATGACCCTCAAACAGTTCCTTGACTACTTTAAGGTAAGGCCCCTTCCTCACCCTCTTACCCCATCTTAGGGGCGAGGTGTGCAGGTGACTGGCTGGCCTCCACCCCCATGACACCTCTGTGCCCCCTCCCTCCCTCTCCAGACAGAGCACAAATTAGAGATCACCATGCTGTCCCAGGGCGTATCCATGCTCTATTCTTTCTTCATGCCAGCCGCCAAGCTCAAAGAACGGTTGGATCAGCCGTGAGTTGGCCAATGGGCAGGCTGGGGGAGGCCCTGTGGGTGTTGGGGAGCCTCAACTTCCAGCTATCCCGCTCCTGTTCACTGCCCTTCACCTCCTCTGCCCCCATCTATCTGCCCTTCCTCTCTTGCTTTCTGCCTTCCTAACCCCCACCCCCACCCCCACTCCCTAGGATGACAGAGATTGTAAGCCGTGTGTCGAAGCGAAAGCTGGGCCGCCATGTGCGGGCGCTGGTGCTTGAGCTGTGCTGCAACGACGAGAGCGGCGAGGATGTCGAGGTCCCCTATGTACGATACACCATCCGCTGACCCCCATCTGCTCCTCTAGGCTGGCCCCAGTCCACTCTTCTCCAGACCCCTTCCAGCCCAGGGCTCCTGTTTGGTTTCTGGCAGTGGCCCACCTAGCCAAGCCTGGTGTTCCCTTGTCATCCCCCTACCTGAACCCCTCCTGCCACTGCTTTCTACCTTGTTTGGAATCCGAATCCTAATAAAGAATTATTAACCCTGACATGGCTTGCCCTGCTGGTTCCAGGGAAGGAAGGGGCTTCCTGGAGCTGTCTGGTTCAGATGGTAACCCAGAGGCTCAGTCCCACCCCAGCTGCCAGTTTCCTGGGCAGAAAAATGTGGGAGTCGCCACCTCTCCTGCCCTCTCTGCTTATGAAGAAATGAAGGCACCTGTGAGGCCATAGAGAGCAGGTACTTGGGTTCGTGTGACTTTATTAATTTAAGCTGGGTTCAAATATCACCTACTCCATGTCCTGACACCCCCCCCCCCCAGAGGAAAGTTGTAGTGACCTGGATGCCAGGCCTTTGTTAGCATCCCTTATGTCCTTGGGGCAGATCCCTTCCCACCTGGCTCAAAGCACTCAGACCCTGAACGGGCCTTTATAATCATGGTTCCTGGCACCAGGAATACCTGTGGTGCTCTCAGTTCAATTTCCTTTCTACAAGGGGTGCTTGAGCAGCTCTGCTGGGCTGAGGAATGCCAGTGCCTTCAGTAGTACTTTGCAATTTTTATGCAAACACTTGGCCAAGAACATTTGTATAGGAAAAGCCCCTTCCTACCTCACCCTGCCCCCTTGGCCCCAGGTCTGCCTGTACTCCTTTGAGGGTCTTCAGGCCTACCTTGGTGAGGAGAGCTGGTTATCGGGGCTGAGGGGGGTGTGTTCATCTCATAGAGCAAGTAGCAGGAGACTTACCATGAGCCCCACCAGGACTGCAGAGCTGCCATGCCCTGTCCATGGTCTTGGCTGAGTACTCCAGACAGTTGAAAGGACCAGTCTGGCTGGCCTGTTGCACATCTGTACTTTCCTCCATTGGTACTGGCTCCTGGAGCCCAAGCATAGCATTCATACCTCTGTCCCTTACCTAGCCAGACACCAAATTTTCTATTCCTACTTAGAAACAAGATCCTTTATTCCTCCACTCAAACCTGAGGGGAATAGCTCAACCTGTTTCTGAACCTGGCTTGATGTGCCCCTCACAGCCTATGCCCACATCTGCCTCCTGGAGTTAGCTCCAAGCTTCAGGCACAGTATATGCCTTTGCCCATCTCCCTCTCCTGACCACTTTTTTCTTGCCCTGCTCTGCTTAGGTGAGCTCATCCTTCCCTAGTTCTTTGTCCACCAAGACACTGGGAACAGAAGCACTTTATGTCTGTTATCTATTTAGTGGTGATGCTAGCCGTCAAGGTCTTAGAGGAGAGGTTTTCCCATAACAGGCACGTTCCCATTATTATTGCTCCAGAGTGCCCCAGATATACCACACCTCTGTCCACTGTCCCCACCATTATAGCAGCTGGGGCTTGCACACAAATTTTATTCTTCTGCCTGCCTTCTCCACTATTTCAGCTTTTTCACTGGTATTCTATCAACACCTTGTTCACTGTACCTCCCCCATTACAGCTTCTAATTTTCCACATAACTTTTCTTCACCACCACAGCTCCTGGGTCCCCTTGATGCCTTACACCTGACACCGTTCTCCATCAAAACCAGCTTCTAAGTCACCTGTGAATCTTGGTTGCATTACAACACCAGCCAGGTGTTATAGGAGGCCAGGGCTCACCAGGTGGGGGTTGGGTTACTGCACTAAGCCCTTTGCACCCAGAGGGCACAAAGAAGAGTGGGACAAGGGTTTCTCCTCTTGTCAGTGCCTGGAACTATTTGTCATTCAGGCATTCAACAAACATTTGTTTAGTGCTGTATGTCAGGCACTTTCTAGACATTGGGATACAGCAGTGGATAAAACAAAGATCCCTGTCCTCCTGGGGCTTGTGTTCTGCTAAGATGAGACCCAGGATAGACGATAAACACAACAAGTAAATTATATGTTAGAAGTTGATCAGTGCTATCTTCCAAAGGTGAAGAATAGGGCCAGGTCTGGGGATCTGGAATGATGAGGGTGCAGGTAGGAATTTTTTTATTTTTAGAGATGGGGTCGCTAGGTTGCCCAGGCTGGCAGGCTGATCTGGAATTCTTGGCCTCAAGCAATCCTCCCACTGCAGTCTCCTGAGTAGCTGGGATTACAAGTGCTATCCACCGCGCCCAGCTGGAATTTTTAAATAGGGTAGTCAGGGAAGGCTTCCTAGAGAAGGTGACTTTGAAGTAAGCACTTGGAAGAAGTGAAGGGATGAGGCATGTGGATCTAGGGCAAGAGCTTTCCAAGTAAAGGGAACAGTAAGTGCAAAGTCCCTGAGGCTGGATTGTGCTTGCCTTATTTAAGAACAGTTACAAAGGAAGCTAGTATGGCTAGAGTGAGTGAGAGGAAGGGTAGGAGATGAGGTCAGTTAAGTGACCCAATCTTCTAGGCTGCGGTGAAGACTTGTTTTTGTCAAGTATTTCCACTCCCATCATGGCCCAAGAAAACTTTGCTAATATAAATCTCACTGAAAATCCTAACTGGTAGGCCCAGGCTGCCATAAAGGGAAGCCCAGAAGAGGCGTGGTGGCTGCCTTTGAACTGGGGTGTAGTGGAAGTATGTTCCAGAATGTCTGCGGAAGGCTGCAGCCATTTAAGCAGGACTTGGGTATTAGTGTAGGAGTTAGGCAGAGAGGAGTGAGGGATTAGGTCTGTTTGACAGTACTTAGCACGCAACAGGCGCCCAATAAAACGCCTGAAAACAAAACCGCGGATTGGGGGAGCCACGGGAGGGGCTGTGGTGGGCAAGAAGAGGCCGTTGAGAGGTAGCCTGAAAACCCAATTCGGGTGCACACGCAAATACTCTAGTGAGGTGGAAGGAAGCCCCGCCCCAATCCAAAGTTACAAGCATGCGCAGTAACGAAGCCCGCCCTTCTAAGGGTCCGCCTTTCTTTCCTCTCTTCTCAGCTTAGGTTCCACCTGAGGAGGCCCGCTGTATGAAATAGGGGCATTACAGGGGGGACAAAACCCAATTGAGCGCTCTTTTGGCCAATCACTTTGCGGAATGTTCGGCCTATAGTGAAACAGAAGCTCAGCGTAAAGTAGCCGCCCCCGCTGTAAAAACCAATGAAAACCGGGTGGGGGCGGGGAAGGAGTGAAATCACGCCTCTTCAACTCAGCCACGCCCTTCATTCTTGCGCTGCCTCACCGCAGGGAGCAAATTTGATTGGCTGAGTGACACCTCAAAGGGCGGGGCTGCACACGTTCACAGTGGGAATGAGCTAGCGGTGGAGGGCGGCAGTTAGGCGGGGCTAGACCGTCCTATCTAAGGTGGTAAAGGCCAATGATTATACAGGCCGCCTCTCCTAGAAAAGTCATCTCGCGAACCTTTAAAATTCCTGCCGTCCAAGGCACCTCGAGAGACTAGAACTTACTGCCTCGTTTGTCTTCCTCCTTGCAAAAGTCCCGTTTGCCACCATGGGGATGTACCAAGTGAGACCGAGTAGGGGCAGCGAGTGGTGACTAGCACGCCAGGTTACTGGCTGCTGCTCACCTCAGCGCTAGCAAACTTCTGGCAAGATTGGATCTCGGTACCAAACCGCCTCTACACTTCCTCCTGGCGCCGTTCGAGGGTCAGCGCCACATTCCCTTGCAGGCGCGCAATGGCCGCGCCCCCTCCCGCTGCGGACGGGTCTTTTGGTACACCCAGTCCGAGGTGAGTCCCCTCCTTCCCACTTCACCCTTTCCAGCGCGTGCGTGCGCATGCGTGGACCGCGGCGCGCGCGGCAGCTGGGCCGTTGGCTGTTTGGTCCTGGGATCCGCCGCGTCTCCGCGAGCAGTCGGCTTCAAGCCGCGAGCCGCCGTGAGCACTCGGATTCGAGCCGGCGCCAACGAGCCCGGGGGCATCGCCCGCAGCGGCCAAGCTCATGGCCGGCTGAGCGGGACGCCGCCTCCGCCTCAGCCGCCGCCGCCGCCGCCTCCTCCTCCTCAGCCGGCGGCGGCCCGGGCCCAGCAGCCATGGCCGAAGACTACTGGGACGGGCGCCTGCGGCGAACAGGAGGAGGAGGTCGCGCGGCCTCAGCCCGGGCCGCCGCCCCAGGCGCCGCCGCGCCGGCCCCGCGGCTCTGAGGCTGCTCGCGCGCCCCCGCCGGTGAGCGCGTCCCCGAGTCGTGGGTTGGGGGCTGCCCCACCTCCTACAGAACTAACCCAACCCCAGGCACCGCCCGGGGGTCAGGGCTGCCCGGCTGGCAGGTGCCCCCTCCCCCAGCGAGTTTCCCAGAATGCACCGGGGCGGGGGTCATTTGGGGCCTCCCTGACCTTGGCCCCGCCCTGGGCCCGTCCTGGGAGCTGGGAATGGGAAGTGCTATGGGTGCTAATGGGGAGCAGGCTGATCGAAGGACCAGAGGGTGTAGAAGTGGGTGGCAGAGTGGTGAAAGATTCGAGGTTTGCTAAAGGGGACCCGAGCTGTGCAGGGGTTGGAGCACGTAGTAATACGCCTTATGGCTGTGTAAAGTTTAAGGCCCAGTGTGTGCTGATGGAAGGGGGAATGCAGGGCAGGTGGTGGCATCTGAGGGTGTATAAAAGGGGTAGGGTGTCGGAGGAGTTCCAAGATACGCTAATAGAGGTTATGGCTGTGGAGAGGCCCAATGTATATTAATAGGGGATAGGGTAGTAGAGGTACCAGAATGTGCGCTAATAGGATCAGGGCTCTGAGGCCTCCTGTGTGGTGATGAGGATCGGGATGGTGTTAATGCTGTGTGTTTGTCCATGAAGGGCTGCGATGTGTGAGAGTACAGGGTGTGCTTATGGAGGGCAGGTAGTTGAAGGACTGCAGGGTTGTGTGTGCGCTAGTGGGGGTCATGGCTGTAGAGGGTGTGTGTTTGTGGTAATAAAAGTCTGGGTAGTGTGAGGCCCACTATATGCTAATGGGGTCAGAGTGGTGGAGGGACCTGAGGTTGTATAATGGGGCAGGATGAACCAGTGCTGGTATGAGAATTGTGTATACAGGTGGGGAGGAAAGGGGTGGTGGTGAGGGAAGTGCCTTAGCACTGACTGTTAAGAGGCTCAGTGCACTAAGGGTCAAGGTGGAGTGTGTCCATGAACACAGGGACTATGAGACTCCAGGACATGCTAGGAAGGGGCAGGGTAACATATGAAGTTCTAGTAACTGCTAATGTAAGTTTAGAGCCATAGAGACACTTAAATATGTGTCACTGGGGGGAGAATCAGAGCAGTGTGAGGTCTGGGATATGCTAATGAACATCAGAACATTGTGAAGACTGTCCATGAGTTCCCAGGGAGTGCTAATGGGGGTAGAGCTGTGGAGGGGATTTAGTGTGTAACAAGGTAATAAGGGGGATTAGGGATATAAAGGGATCTAAATGTGAACTAACAGGGGTTATAGCTATAGGGGGGTTGAAGCAGAGGACAGGAATATGTGATGATTTGGGTGTATTAAAATGGATTAGAGCCATGGAGGGCTGAAAGTATGTGCTAATACGGGTCAGGACTGAATGAAGACTTGTATGCACTAATGAAGGTCAGGCCATTATAGAACAGTGTGTTTGTGTGTCCCTGAGGAATAGGATTGAGTAAGGGTTCAGGATGTGCTAATAGGCAGGACTGTGAGACCCAGGGTGCCCTAATAGAGCTCAGGGTGGAGTGCAGGTCCAGCTTGTGTTGATGGAGGGGACAGGGTAGTGGAAGGAATGGAATGGGTGTTAATGATGGTCATAGCGATGAAGGGGCCTCAGTGTGGGCAAACTGGTCAGGGATCTTATCTGCAAGGTTCACTTTGGGTTAATGGGATTCAGGGCAGTGTGAAGGTCCAGTGATTGCTAATGTGGGTCAGCTGTAGAGCGCCCCAAGTGCATGTTACTAGGGGTCAGAATCATGGTGGGGGAACAATGGGGGCGGTCAGTGCTATGGAGAAGTTAACCTGCAGCTAGGCCAAGGACAGTCCCAAGAATGGTGGCAAGAGTAACCTACAGGGGGCTGAGTGTATGCTAACAGCGTTCAGGTGATATTGTACAGCTTTGAATGCTGATATGGAGATAAATAGGGAAATGGTGGGTACTAATAGAAGTTAAGATGTAGTGAGGCTTTCTTGAGGGTCTAGTGTGTGCTAGTGGCAATCAGGACAGAATGAGGAGGTTTGTGTTTATTGGAGCAGTAGAGTGTGATGACTGAGTCCTTAGTAGTTGGTGTAGTATGAGCTGGCAAGTATCCTTGAGTATGAGAGTAGTCTGAGGATGGTGTGTGTCCTTAGGGATCAGGAAGGGCATGTGCCCTTTTTGAGGTGAAGTTGTATGTCCAGCTGCTTCCTCCCTCCTTCACTTATTCTGAAATCCAAAAAACTCAAGACAACTGAAATGATAATATTTAAAAATCTTGCTACATATAAATGTTCAAGTGTCTCTGTTCACAGGGGCTTGGCTGGGCCCCTCTGCCCGCTGTGAGTGTTTTGTGATACACAGATATTTTACCCCATTTTCCTAAAATCCCCCCAAACTGAATTCTGGAATATGTCCCACCCTTGGAGTTTCCAGTTACCCATGGCTCCTTCTGGTTCTCTCCCCATCCCCCATTCAGTTCTACTTACAGTACCCCCCAGGCTCTCCAATTCCTTGTCACAACATGCAAAGCAACTAGGTATCTGTGCCATATGGGGAGATTACACAAGGTAATCTTTGGGAGCTGGCCATGCTTCACCTACCTCAGCCTTAGGTCTAGTGTTCAGCCTCCCAGGTTGGAATTTTTTCTTGTTGTTATCCTGGGTCCTTTGTAGATGGATCTCATCCTCTATTTGAGGTCTTTCTGTTGTACTGGCCCCTCTACCCCTCCTGGAGGCAGTGAAGCCAGGGGTAGGAACTGCTGGAATAAACACCTGATTTCATGGTAACAGATGACCCATTTCTCTCCTCAAATCCAGCCCCAGCCTCATCCTCGACCTCCTATCTAGCTCTACTTCCCTTGGGCCCAGGGCCATCTTAGGCCCTGCTGTGAGTCCAGATGGTTCCTGGGCCAGGTCTTTTCCCCTCCTTGCTGATCCAGTGCCCAGGAGGAAGCAGAAGAAGGCTGGCCTAAGCTTTTTAGTGGCCCCATTCCCTCCAGCAGCCCATCTAGGTCATCTTCCTGTTCATACCAGCATCTCTGGGCCACCTTTTTTAGGGTCGTTCATGAGTAGCAGGGACTCACCACCTCAGCAGAGGTTAGTCCTAGGCCCTCAGACCCCTGATTCACTCATTTCTGACATGAGCATTTTTTGAGCATCTACTCTATGTCAGTCACTATTCCAGGTCCTCAGGATATAGCTGTGACCTAAACAGAAATCTACCCTGGCGGAGCTGATCTTCTAGTTGTGGCAGTGAGGAGACAGACAGTAAAGATTAAAGAAACCAATAAGTAGATGGTGTCATTTCTGAGGAGGTGATGAGTGCTGGGGGGATAATTGCCAAGGTGAGGGATGGTTGAGTTTTAAATAGGGCTATTTATAGGGACCTCATGAAAAAGGTGACCTTTGAGCAATGGCCTAAAAGGGAAGAGGAGTGAACTATTTTGAAATTTGGGGGAAGGGTGTTCCAGGTAGTGGAAATGGCCAGTGCAAAGGCCCTGAGGTGGGATTCTGCTGGGTGTGGTTGCAGAACAACAACTAGGAATGATCAAGGGGGAGGTGGGGCTAGAGGTAACATGGGCCAATGGAGTTAAAGACCTGTGAGACACATTGAGGACCAAGGCATTTATTTGGGTGATAAGGGAGATCTGGGATATTCTCAAGTAAGGAGAAATGTGACCTCGCTTGTAAAAGTCTGGCTAGACCCTAGGGGTTCTAACCCAGTCAAACCCTTCCAGCAGCCCTGAGGACAGCTGATGTGTATTGAGACCACCGCCCCCCCCCACAAATCCCACCCAGTGGTTGGGTCTGGACAGGACCTTTCCTCCGGAACCCCCTACCTGGGTAGACCAGTGGGGTGGTCCACTAGTTGCCACGACAGTGGTTACTGGGGGAGTTAAGAGGGTCCCTGTGGCCACTGCTTAAGCAGTTGGGGACGATGTGGAGCTGGTACCATCAGAACATGCCATCCTATGGGCGTCCCGTGTGCCGTATCAGTAGTACCACACTTCTCAACGAGCCCATTATCCCATCCTCGACTGGGTTCGTCACTGTTGTTGCACCTGATGACACCTGCTGTGGAGTCCTCTGTTGCCCCAGTGATCCTCTCCCACCAGAGACCACCAATCTACCAGCTGGGCCCTTGCCCTCAGCCAGCTCAAGTCTGAGCCAGGTGGGCTACTTAGGAACAGGGTCCCAAGGGACTGGCTGTGGGTTTCCAGAAATCCTGAGTGGTTCCAGGGGTCCATAGTGGTTGGGTGGGCCCTGACATAAGTTCATGTCAGTACCCCGCACTAAGTTGTCATGGGTTTTAGGGAACCCATGGTGGTCAAGCAGATGCTCATGTGAGACCTATTCCTATTCATGCCCCTTGATCAGGTCACCATGGATCGGATGAAGAAGATCAAACGGCAGCTGTCAATGACACTCCGAGGTGGGCGAGGCATAGACAAGACCAATGGTGCCCCTGAACAGATAGGCCTGGATGAGAGTGGTGGTGGTGGTGGCAGTGACCCTGGAGAGGTCCCCACCCGTGTTGCCCCTGGGGAACCTCGCTCTGGACGAGGCCCACTCAGCTCTGCACCAGGTGAGTCCACTAACTGCTCCCTCTCCTCTCCCCCAGGCTGGTTCCCAGGTGCTACCTCCTGGCCAAGTTCCTTTTACTTAGACTTGTGTTATTTTCATTTTCCTTTCTTTATTTTCTTTCCCTTTCCTGCCCCCCATGTACACTCTTTACTTTATCTCCCATCCTCTCTCAATACCCTCTGTCTGTTTGTCCATCTGTGCCTCTTTCCTTGGCTTTATGCCCAGGCCCTAGGCATAAGGCCTTGACTGTCACAGCTGCCCCAAGGCTCCCTTTGCCCTTCTCCTGTACTCTGCAGTGGTTCCCTCAGACCTTCCCAGGCCCATTAGCTACCTCTGATACCACCTATCTACTGGCTCTGGGTCAGTCACAGCCTCAGCTTGACCTTGGAATGGGGTGCTCCACTAGGTGACTTTTGTTGTCTTGAGCTTCCCTGGGCCCCACTACCCTCTCCCTGAGGGACTCCAGGCTGCTCCAGGGGCCATGTGCACACATGTGTGTGATGATGGAATGTGTTGTGTGAGGGCGGGGGTGTCCTGGGGTTCCTGACCCCACCTGGCCTGCCCTCCCCCTCTCCCTGCCACCAGAGATTGTGCACGAGGACTTGAAGATGGGGTCTGATGGGGAGAGTGACCAGGCTTCGGCCACATCCTCGGATGAGGTGCAGTCTCCAGTGAGGGTGCGCATGCGCAACCATCCCCCACGCAAGATCTCCACTGAGGTGCTTAACCCCCTGTCTGGGTGGTGGAGGAGCTGGAAAAGGGGTTGGACCTGAAGAGGTGGAGCTCATGGTCCTGTTTCTCCCCTGTCTTGCATGCTAGGACATCAACAAGCGCCTATCGCTACCAGCTGACATCCGGTTGCCTGAGGGCTACCTTGAGAAGCTGACTCTCAATAGCCCCATCTTTGACAAGCCCCTCAGCCGCCGCCTCCGTCGTGTCAGCCTGGTGAGCATCTTCTGTTCCTGTCCTTTCCTCCACCTCTCCCAGTCCCTTCTCCTAAGCCTGCTTCAACCTGCCTTCTTTAATCTACAGTCTGAGATTGGCTTTGGGAAATTGGAGACCTACATCAAGCTGGACAAGCTGGGTGAGGTGAGAGGGATAACCAACAGGCCCATGGAGGGGGATGGGGGTCAGTAGGAACTCCCTGCAATCTCTTAGCACCTCTCCTGTCATACTTCCTCACACTCTAGGGTACCTATGCCACAGTCTACAAAGGCAAAAGCAAGCTCACAGACAACCTTGTAGCACTCAAGGAGATCAGACTGGAACATGAAGAGGGGGCACCCTGCACCGCCATCCGGGAAGGTATAGACCCATATCCCATCTGCCCCCGGACGTTCCCCGTGGTGCACACACACACTCCATGCTGAGAATAGAGACTGGGGGTTCTGGGCCCCCCCCAACACTCTGGCCTTCATGAGAATGTCTGTCACCCATATATTCAAGTAATAATCAGAGTAACCAGGATTTCATTCTTGTTTGGAGAAAAGGCGGAGGAATTGCAAACCAGGTACTTTCTTTGGTTCTGGGAGCATCCCTGAAAGTGCTCACCAGTTACTTGCCACAACAGTTTCTAGTCAGAATATCACATGAAATGGATTTGAATTGCATAGAAATTGAGTGTGCCAACCCAATTTCACACAATGCTGTAGGCCTGTGTACTGAAAGTTGGAGCAAGGCCCCTTTCCAGAAACTAAAAACAGACTGAAGATCAAATGTCACGAGTCTGGGGCTGTAATCCCAGGTTCTTGCTTGGTACTCTTCTCTGAGCCTTATTTTCCACATGTGGAACGTGGAGACACAATTTCTTTCTGTCATAGGGTGGGTTAGAACCTTTGGCTGTGAGGCATTACCCCAGAGTGCCTGGGGAAAGAAGGAAACCCTGACTCTTCCCTCATCCCATTCCCATGCTTCCTGCAGTGTCTCTGCTCAAGGACCTCAAACATGCCAACATCGTTACGCTGCATGACATTATCCACACGGAGAAGTCCCTCACCCTTGTCTTTGAGTACCTGGTAAGGTTGAGTAGCAGTGGGTCCCATGTGGGAGGTGGCAAGATGGCCAGGAGCCACAGGATGTAACCCTTGTTCCTGTACCACCTCTTCTCTCCTCAGGACAAGGACTTGAAGCAGTACCTGGATGACTGTGGGAACGTCATCAATATGCACAATGTGAAAGTGGGTATAGGGCAGGAGGCAGGGGGAGTAGGGGGGCCTCACCCACTGCACCTCACAAATCTCCCAGAAATGGACTTTTCCAATTTGGCTTTTTTCCTGGGAGCCCTTGGAGGGCACTGGGACTCTGTCCTCTTTTGTGTGTAACAAGGCTCTGGGCTCAGCTGGGTGCAGTGGCTCATGCCTGTAATCCTAGCATTCTGGGAGGCCGAGGCAGGCGGATCACTCAAGGTCAAGAGTTCGAAACCAGCCTGAGCAAAAGCGAGACCCCGTCTCTACTAAAAATAGCGAGAAATTAATTGACCAACTAAAAGTATATATACAAAAAATTAGCCGGGCATAGTGGCACATGCCTGTAGTCTCAGCTACTTGGGAGGCTGAGGCAGGAGGATCGCCTGAGCCCAGGAGTTTGAGGTTGCTGTGAGCTAGGCTGACACCGCGGCACTCTAGTCCGGGCAACAGAGTGAGACTCTGACTCAAAAAAAAAGGCTCTGGGCTCAATGTCTGTGTTTGGGAAGGGAGCAATGCCTGCTGGGGGTCGGGCTCATGGATACTCTTTGACCTCTGCCTGCCATTCCTGGGTCCCCAGCTGTTCCTGTTCCAGCTGCTCCGTGGCCTGGCCTACTGCCACCGGCAGAAGGTGCTACACCGAGACCTCAAGCCCCAGAACCTGCTTATCAACGAGAGGGGAGAGCTCAAGCTGGCTGACTTCGGTATTGCCAGCCTCCCCCTTCTTACCATTGATCCTCCAGCCTTACTATCCCAGCCTTCCTGCTCCCCATGACCACTTAGTCTCATTCCCGTCAGCCTCTCCAGACTTTGCCTAGTTTGCCCTCAGTCCCAGCTGCACTTTCCCCAGACTTGCCTACAACCTCCTCATTCTGGCTGCTTCTCCTCTTTGCTTCCCAGGCTTGGCACGGGCCAAGTCAATCCCAACGAAGACATACTCCAATGAAGTGGTGACACTGTGGTACCGGCCACCTGACATCCTGCTTGGGTCCACAGACTACTCCACCCAGATTGACATGTGGTGAGGACAGGTGGAAGTGTGGCAAGGGATATGTGATAAAGGGGGTGGTTTGGTCATAACAGCCACGCAGCCAACTGCCTCCCTGTTCACTGTGCCCTCTCTGCCCAGGGGTGTGGGCTGCATCTTCTATGAGATGGCTACAGGCCGGCCACTCTTCCCAGGCTCCACAGTGGAGGAACAGCTGCACTTCATCTTCCGCATCTTAGGTGAGGAGGCATGACCCTAGGAGTTAGAGGTACATGCAGGGAGGACCTGTGACATGTTAGAGTTAACTCCTCTTCCTGCCAGGAACCCCAACTGAGGACACATGGCCAGGCATCCTGTCCAATGAGGAGTTTAAGACATACAACTACCCCAAGTACCGAGCCGAGTCCCTTTTGAGCCATGCACCCCGGTAAGGCTGGTGGGTTGGGCACATGGGCATTAGGGGCCAGAGTGCCCAAACTCAATTTAAAGCAGGTTCTCCTTGTCCTTGTGATAGACTTGATGGCGACGGGGCTGACCTCCTCACCAAGCTGCTGCAGGTGAGACCACCTTCCTGGGTCAGCCTTGGGGGTAAGGGATTCCAGGTGGGAGGGAACAAGGACCCCCCCCCCATAGGGTTTGAGGTGGGCAGGAAGAGAGACCTACTACTTGAACATTCTAATAATCCCTTCCCTCTCAATTCAGTTTGAGGGTCGAAATCGGATCTCTGCAGAGGATGCCATGAAACATCCATTCTTCTTCAGTCTGGGGGAGCGGATCCACAAACTTCCTGACAGTGAGTGGAGCTGGGGAAAGGACCAGCCAATGCAGGGACTGTGGGGAACAGGATTGCTGGGGACAGCTGGGTGGGTTGTGTAGGGTTCTGGCTATGCTGTCTCAAGCAGGGGGATATCCTTGATCACATATGTGACGAGTTGTGTTTATTATGAAAAAATTAATTTTTAGTTTTCATTTCCTTTTACTTTTCATGAAAATTTTCAAACATACATAAAAATCTTTTTCTAAATAGACATTTCCTTATATAAGCTAAATATGTACAAATCTTAAGTATACAATGCAATGAATTTTCATAAACTAAAGACACCCATGTAACCAGCACACAGATCAGGAAACAGAATGTTAGGATCCCCCTCCCCCCCAAGCTCCCTTGTATCTCCTTTAGTTATTCCTGGCCGCCTCAACTACCATTTTGACTTCTAAAAGCATAAATAAGTTTTCCCTGTCCTTGTACTTTATAGAAATAGAATCACACAGAATGTTCTCTTTTTATATCTGGCTTTAAAAACCTTTTTAATATGGATATTTTTAAATTTAAATATAATAGACAAGTTAATGAGTCCCTGAGTACTCTAACAAATCATCAATTTGTGGCCAATCTGGTTTTATCTATATTCTGATTATTTTTAATCAAATCCAATCCCATATATCATATTCATCCATAAATAATTTCAGCATATACCTCTAAAATATTTTTTTAAACATAACAGTATTACAGCTAAAAAAATTGACCCACTTTCCCTATCTCCCCACTAGATTAATATATAAATCAGATCCCAAAACATCATCCCTCACCTAGACTTAACAGGTGGTAACTTGCAATACCATTAGCATACTTGACAAAATTAATAATGATTTCTTTGTGTCATGTAATGGTCCATATTCCCTCTTCCCTAGTTGTAGCTGGTTTGTATATGGAATTATTTGACATATGAAAGTCAAGCCTCTCGAAGGGGCAACTTTTTCTAATTCTCCCAATGGGATCATATAGGGGCTGGTCCTGGATGGCTCCATGGGTCATTCCACTTCTGTGTCTTCTCCACTCACAGCTACTTCCATATTTGCACTAAAGGAGATTCAGCTACAAAAGGAGGCCAACCTTCGGTCTTCTTCGATGCCTGACTCAGGTAGGTGTGGCCCCTTGTTTTCTCCCTGCCCTATCCACCTACCTGCTTGCCCAACAACAGCCATCCGCTCTGCTTTCCCCCGCAGGCAGGCCAGCTTTCCGCGTGGTGGACACCGAGTTCTAAGCTGAGTTCTAAGCCACAGACCGAGGCCCCAGCAGGCAGCAGCTGGAGGGATGCCACACCCCTCACAGGGCAGCCCCAACTGTATCATCCTTGCTTGCTGCCTGCCTACCTGCCTGAGCCATGTTCGCCTGCCCACTTGTCCCCTGCTGCCCACCCGAACACCCAACCATTGGCCTGTCAACTCACCCATTGGCCTGTCTGCTGGGTGCTAACAAAGCTCTCATCACTCCTTCACCTGGTCTGTCTGTTTGTCTCTGTCTCAGTAGTTGCCGGCGGACAGCATGGCCGTGCCAGCCTCCCACACTGAGGCCAGGCCTACCCCTCCACGTCATACCTTACCCAGGACCACTACCCCACGGCCAGCCAGGGTTCCGGATAGCCCAGGCTGGGGATCTCAACTCAGACAAGATGGTGGTGATGCCTCGGGTCTGAGGCATCCTCTATGCCTGCTTTCCTGCCTGCCCCACCTGCCTCATGTTGTGTGAGCCTTTTTCGTTTGTTTGTTTCATTCATTGTTGTTTTTTTTTAATTATTTTAAATGAGGTTTTCATTTTTTTTAAATGCAATATCTCTGTATACAGACTGGCTGGGCCCCACCCCCTGTGTGTGGCTCTCCCACAGTATTTTGTGCAATGAAGCCCCGCTCCCAGCCTTTCAGAGGCAGGGACACAGCCCCTATTTGGAACCCTGACCATCACCAGACCCTGGGATCGGCTATGGGAAAGCATGCCACAGCCACTCGCCTTCCTACCCCCGCCTGCCATCCCCAGCTGCAGGGGGATCTGGGGACTACCGGAGACTCTGGGAAATGGACAAGGTGGGGGGCCACACTCTTTCCCACCTGCAGTCCCGTAGCCGGGGCCTCCTTCCTTCTCAGGGTCTCCCCAGCCCAGCCCTCTTGCTCCCATCCCACTCGGTGCTGTTGAGTAGGGGCCCTGCTAGGAACTGACCAACTCAGTGAGGAGCCATAGTGTGTATATGTACACAAGCAGGGTCAGAGGGGTATGTGAGGGGTTGTGCCCTGGTGTTGCCCTCTAACCCCTATGGAGGGTGAGACAGGGCAGGGACAGTCTCTGGGGTCAGTTCCTGGATGGGTAGTTACCTCCCCTTCCTCCACCCTAAGCCCTGGGGCCCTGAAACGGGGTGGGAGGACAGGGGTGGGAGCCCTCCTAATGGGGATTGGGGGGTTGGGTTCCTGAATGCACCATATTCGCTGTATGAAATATTAAAAAGTCTAAAGTGAAAAGCCTGATTGCAAATCCCTGTGGGAGGATGTATTAAGGAGTGTATACCTCAAGCTGGGATGATTACTGGGACCTTGTAGAATTCATACCTGGTCCCCATTGTCTAGGAGAGCACTGAAAGTGGGCCCAGGGGACACATGAGAAGTATGAAAAAGGCATCCGAGGGATTACACACGTAGCAGTGGAACATCAAGTCAAAGCAGGTAGGGCAGGCTGAATAGTGATGAGCTGAATCAAGCAGAGAGGGGAGTTAGATTTACTTTAGAATATGAGGAAGCCAGATAGAGGGTGTAGGCAGGAGTGTGTAGAGAGGCTGTTTGAAAGATACCGGAAGGTCAAATAGAACCAGGAGCAGGGAGATGAGACAAAAAGACTCAGTATGACCACCACGTATCTGACCAGAACACCATGAAGAGGTCTAATTGGAGAGGGAATGTGAGAGAAGGGTAGAGGGCACATTTTTGGACCACTGAGTAGGTATCCTTTAATACATGGATCAAATTTGGGAGTGGGGCCATAGATGGAGCTGAAAGTTTGGATTATTGCTGTCTAGGAAGTAATGGAAACCTTGGGTGTGGGTGACATGACCCTGGGAAGGATGGAATAGTGAGAGGCCAGAGATCAAATGGCACAGCCTAGGACTTGCCCTCAGTATGAGGATAGTTGAGGCTTTGAGTTCCTTTGTCTTATGAGTTGTAGCCCTAGTTCCACCATCTTGGGCAAAGCCAATGATAGCCTTCCGGGCAGAAGTGGGATGTGCAGGTCCAGGCAAATGCTTGAAGAGCAGGTTCTGCTATGTGCCAGATCCAACTCAAATGCCACTTTATTTGGAGACCCTTAAGTCAAAGGGCTGTTCCCCTTTTTCCTTCAGGGCTTACACAACTGGGTTGTAACCCCTCATCTGTGCTAGGTCTGGGCTAGGGGCCAGAATCACAGTAATAAAGACAATTCCTGCCCTGCAGAGGTTAACTGAAAATAAGAGGTAAATTATGAGATTGGGGCCAGGGGAGAAGGGAGGGTTGAAATTATGCAAGGAGAGAGACCTGGGTATGCATGGGCCTAGGGGTGTGAAAAGGCAAGGTTTATTCTTGTCTGTGGGCAAAGAACCACTGGGGGATGATAGCAAAGGAAGTCGCTGAAACAGCCCCAGAATCATGAGACTGTCTTGGGGATTTTGTAGGATGGCCAGGTTGGGGGAGTCAAAGGGAAATATAAAGGTCATTGCCAAAAGGGCTGGGAGCCCTAGCAGAGAAACGGATAGCATAGCCTAGTGCAGTGGTTCTCAACCAGAGACAGTTTTCCCCCAGAGGACATTGGCAAAGTCTGGAGGGAGACACTTTTGGTTGTCCTAACTGAGGGGTGCTACTGGTATCTAGTAGGTAGAGGCCAGGGATGCAGCTATACATCCTGTAATGCTCCTCATAACAGAGAAATGACTATAGTGCTGAGGTTGAGAAACCCTGGCTCAGTACAGTGGTTCTCAAACTTTTGGTCTCAGGATCCCTTTATAGTCTTAAATATTGAGGACAACCCAAAGAGGTTTTTTGCCTATGTCAGGTAGCCTCTGGATAATTCCACTGTACACGGATGGAGAAAATGACAGTGAAGTATTGTGAAAACAGTTTTGACTCTGTGAATCCCGGGAGGATTCCTGGACTGGTAGACAGCCTGGGAACACAGTTTGAGACTCTCCGGCCTGGTGTTTAAGGTCATGACTCTGGAACCAGATTTCCTGGGTTTTAACCACAGTTCCACCACTTACTACCCTACTACCATTGTTTTCCATGGGTTACAAGGATAGTACCTGAGCCAACTATTTAAGTCCAATAAAACACTTAAACTGGGTAGACTATTATCTTTGCCCTGACTTCAACAAACAAACACACAGGGCCTGGGGCTGTCTTGCCTTCAACAGGTTTGTGGAGGAAATGAATCTAGTTCAGGAAGAGAAAGAATGGCCTGCAGGCCTAGGTGAGTCTGGAGGTAGAGATCGCTTTTGCTTTGGGTTTTGATAACATGGGTACTGCAATGAAGGAAGGGCAGTTCAGTCAGGCTAACAAAAACGCTGCTCCCGGGGTAGTGATCCTCGCCCACTTCGGGAACCTCAACCTCCGCTTTCCACGCAACCTTTTGCCCTAACTCAACGTGGCATTAGAATCCCACAAAGCACTTTTGTCTGTCTTAGTTCCCACCGAAAGTCCTACCCCGCCAATTAGTCACAGACATCACTGCCCACGGTCCGGCCCTAACTCAACGTGGCGTTAGAAGCCCACAAAGCACTTTTGTCTTAGTTCCCACCGAAAGTCCTACCCCATCTATTAGTCACAGACATCACTCCCCACGGTCCGGCCCTAACTCAACGTGGCGTTAGAAGCCCACAAAGCACTTTTGTCTTAGTTCCCACCGAAAGTCCTACCCCATCTATTAGTCACAGACATCACTCCCCACGGTCCGGCCCTAACTCAACGTGGCGTTAGAAGCCCACAAAGCACTTTTGTCTTAGTTCCCACCGAAAGTCCTACCCCATCTATTAGTCACAGACATCACTCCCCACGGTCCGGCCCTAACTCAACGTGGCGTTAGAAGCCCACAAAGCACTTTTGTCTTAGTTCCCACCGAAAGTCCTACCCCATCTATTAGTCACAGACATCACTCCCCACGGTCCGGCCCTAACTCAACGTGGCGTTAGAAGCCCACAAAGCACTTTTGTCTTAGTTCCCACCGAAAGTCCTACCCCATCTATTAGTCACAGACATCACTCCCCACGGTCCGATGCCCGCTTAGCACTTTGACGCGTTTGCGCTTGGGGCCCATTTCCAATATGGCAGTAGCCTCGCGGCTGTTTGGGGGGCTCTGCTTCCGTTTCCGGGACCAGAATCCGGAAGTGGCAGTTGGGGGGCGTCTTCCTATCTCCAGCTGCGTTGGCTGTGAGAGGAGGACAGACGGCGATGGCTGCGGTCGCGGTGAATCCAGCCGCTCTTGCGGTTGCGGCTGAGAACAGACAGCCACAGCGCGAGATGGTGCCAGGCCTGGACAGCCAGCGGCGCCAGATCGAAAACGGCGAGAGTGGGCGAGAGCGTCCACTGCGGGCTGGCGAAAGCTGGTGAGGCTGGGCTGCAGTGGAGCCTCAGTTTAGGGGACAGAAGGGGCGTTGGGGACCGCAGGGGACTTGGCGGCAGAGGTCTGCGGGGGAACTGCTGTGGGGGCAGGGGACCGGTTGGTGGGACCTAGGGCGAGAGGGGCGGGGAAGTGCCTGTGAATGAATCGGAACGACTCAGAAAGAGGCGGGGCCTGTGTGGTGCAGTCTGACGCCAGTGAACAAAATGGGGTTCGTTGTTAGGATCGCGGGAAGAGGGGCCTCAGAGAAAACGGCCGTGGGGGTGGGGCCGAGCCTGCGTGGAGGATCTTGGAACCTGGGAAGGAGGCGGGGTCTTGGACGCAAGCTGTGGGGCGGGGCCTGCGCTGCGTAGCAGCGTCTGGGAGCCGGAGCAGCCTGGGATTGCTCCGGGGCGTCTGCGAACTGGGCGAGCCTTTTGACGTCAGCAGAAGAGCTGACTCGGAGCAGAACGGCTGTGAGCCGGGGGAGGGAGCAGGGAGCCTACGTGGTGCTGGAGTCTGTCGCCTGGGAACGAGGCTAGGCCGTGACGTAAGGGCGAGGGGCGTGGTCTGAGGTTGAGGGAGGACGGCAAAGGGGAGGTGTTGCCTATGAGACAGAAAATGGCGCTTGCGGATGAGCTAAGTTTGTGATGCGGCGAGGCTTTTCCCGGGTCGGGAGAAAGTGCAGGTGATTAGCACGGGAGGGGCCTTCAATATTTTATTTGTTTTCTGTTTCAGGAATGTTTTGTTTTTAAAACGAGGAAAAAGTCGTTATTTTTAAAAATCAATGCGTATTTTGATAAATTGCCTTGTTTTACTGATTGCTGACCAGTGCTGCTTGAAATTTACTGCCTCTGGGTTCATTCTATTTCTCACCGAGTTGCAGCTCGTTTTTTAATTGTGAAATAAGACCTAAAAAGACTTATAAAACGTTTATGCTGCCCAGATTGACGGACATCCTATTAAAATAAACAGCCTGTACGCTTCAGAAATGTCTAGGTAGTGAAAGACAAAGGCTGAAGAACTGTTCCAGATTGAAGGATTTAATGCGATTTACCGAGTCTTGATAACTAAATGAAACGTGATCCTCCATTGGATCCTGGAACAGGAAAAAAATAAGTTATTTTTCAGGATTTTTCTCATAAAATTATTTTTTTCTCCTTTGCTGTAAAAAACAATGGAAAATCGGTGTAATTTGACTAAGGGATAGATTAGCCAATTTCTTGATTGTGGTCATTGTAGTGTGGTTAAGAAAGAGAATATCCTTGTTTTTAGGAAATACGTACTGAAAAATTTAGGAGTACAGGAGCATCATATAAGCAACTTATTCTCAAATGGTTGAAAATTAGCATATGTGAAAATCTACGTGGGGGCGATATGTTGGTCGAAGAATACGAAATTTCAATTAGACGGGGAATGAGTTCAGGAAATCTATTGTACGACATGATGATTATACTTAATAATAATGTATACTTGAAAATTGCTAAGAGTAGATTTTTAAATGTTCTTACCACAAAAAAAGATAAGGACGTGATGCAATGGGTGTGTTAATTAGCTTGATTTAGTCATTCCATAGTGTATACCTGTATCAAAACATCATACTGTACATCATAAATACACATAATTTTTGTCAATTTTAAAATAAATAAAAATTCCAAAAAATGCATATAAAGAAACAATTGAGCAAATGGGTAGAATGTTTGATTTGGAGAATCTGGATGAAGGACATAGGGGGAAATTCTTTGTATTGTTTTTGCCATTTTTGTGAGTATTTCAAAGTAAAAAAAATTAAAGAATAATAAAAACGTGTGAATTTACCACCCAGGTTAAGATTATTACCCAGGTTAAGATATTACCTTAAGAAATCCTTCTGTACCCCTCCTAGATGGAAATTTCCCTCCCTGCTCCATGGGAAACTGGAAACTGTTAACCTGAATTTTGAGTGAACAGTTTCTTCCTTTTGTTTAATGTTTTGCCACCACTGTATGCATCCCTAAATAATACTTGTTGTCGAAGCTTTCACTTAATATATATGGAGCATATATATGAAATCATACTTCATATGTAAATACGAAATCATACTGGATATATACTGTGATCCTTTATCATACTAGGGTGTACCATGGTATCCACACGACATGATTGTCACTTGGTTACAGTGGTGTCTGCCAGGTTTCTCAACTGTAAAGGTACCATTTTCCTCCTTATGTATGTAGTAATTCTTTTTCAAACATAGATCATGTCTATTCCTCAGACCGTTGTCACAGTTTCCCATCTCCTGCTGTGTAAATGCTAAAATCCTTACAGCAAGTGACTAGCAAGGCTTTATGAAGCTGGTCCTGTGCTTCCATTCTGGTTTCTTCTCTGATTACCCACTCCCTCCGTCTCTCCATTCTGGGCTGGCCATATTGGACTCCTGTTGTTCCTGAAACACATCAAACCTTAGGGCCTTTTTGAGTGAGGTTTGCTCACTTTACAGAGTTCTTTAATAACAGTACCAGTAAAATGTGTATCCCTGTTATTGGGAAGATAAATTGAGATTCCTCAAATCAAGAATATAAACCCAAGCCATGTTTTTCTACCATTATGTCATAGCTTTCCAGCAAGGAAAAGCCTCATTTCGTCCTGAAAATAAACAGTAACTGGAACATTTTATAGCCTATTGGAAGATATTCAAAAGGGCCTCCAGGCTTCAGTTCTTTCCTTCTACCTTTACAGCCTTGATTGTATCATTGGTAGATAGGACATGAAATCCTTTCATCCTTGACAGTACTCTTTAAAATTACCCTACCCATGCTGTGTTTCCTTTTGGGGTGATGAAAATGTTTTGGAACCAGGTAGAGGTTGTGCTTGTACAACATTGTGAATGTACTAAATGCCACTGAATTGTTCACTTTAAAATGGTTAATTTTGTTATGTGAATTTCACCTTATTAAAAAAAATTACCACACCAGTGTTGGTTCAGTACTGAAGCCAGTTTGTCTCTGCTATGATGGTGGGTATCATCATGAAGCAGTTTTGCTAAACTCTACCTTTTTAATGCTTACCTATTTAGATAAGCACAAATCATCTCAAGATTCTTTAATTTGCTGTTCATTTTATAGAGATTTGCAGCAGTGGTCAGGAAATACATGTTTATAAAGCATTTTGCAGTCACACACTAACCCTAAATCATATACTTTGTCTCAGTATTAATATTTGCACCTTCTGTCTTTTGTCAGCTGGCAGATCTGGGCAAGGGCAATTAATAAATTTGATCATCTGAACTGATTTATTAATTTCTGGGAGAGACTTATATTTAAAGAGTAAATTTATGGCCGGGAGCAGTGGCTCATGCCTGTAATCCTAGCACTCTGGGAGGCAGAGGCGGGAGGATTGCTCGAGGTCAGGAGTTCGAAACCAGCCTGAGCAAGAGTGAGACCCCCGTCTCTACTGTAAATAGAAAGAAATTAATTGGCCAACTAACATATATAGAACAAATGAGCTGGGCATGGTGGCGCATGCCTGTAGTCCCAGCTACTCGGGAGGCTGAGGCAGTAGGATTGCTTTGAGCCCAGGAGTTTGAGGTTGCTGTGAGCTAGGCTGACGCCACAGCACTCACTCTAGCCTGGGCAACAAAGCGAGACTCTGTCTCAAAAAAAAAAAAAAAAAAAAAAAACAGAGTAAATTTGAATCTGTGACAGTATAGCCTCCTTGGAAATTTTTAGTTTTTATGGATGAACCATCTACAAACATAATTCAAAAACAAAAGCAAAAAATACAAACACAATTAAATCAGGGAAAGCCAAGAGAGTCTAGTCTCTACCAGGTCTGCACAGGATGTGAACAGTTTCCTAACACGGGTAAACTGTCATGAGTTTTCCCTATTGAGGTAAAGGAAGGAGAGTGGCTGGGTTAGAGTTCTGCACCAATGGATAGTGTATATGAAGAGGAAGCAACAATGTGTTGTAGGAGGTTAAGCCTAGAGGTGTTGAGGAAAGGGATATATTAGCATATCTATATGTGATTAATCTAGAAAGTTAAACTTTTTGATTTGTCATGTTTTTTATATTTGAAAAATGAAAGCTCTTAGACTAAAATTTGGAGAATTTTGGATAAATGTGATCATTTCTATTGTCATTTTATGGGTGAAGGAGCAAATCTCCAAAAAATAGTTTAGGCATAAAAGACCATTTAAGCAGAGTTATCCTGAATTTAGAAGATAACTCAAGAATAGTTGGAAGAGACAAGATGTAAGTTGTAAGTAAAGATGAGATATTTCTAGTCAACTTTGTAAAAACACAGCAATAAACAACAAAGGTTATTAGGAACTTAACTTTTTAAAGCAAGAAATCCCTTCAAAACTGAGTTAAGATATTTTAAACAATTAAGAGTATATCAAAAAGCACCAAGGATTAACAGAATAGAATAATTTGGTGACAAAAAAGGAACAGTCATTTTGAGAAAAAGACCCAAATTCTAATTATCCTTCTTTGGTACATAATTCATGTAACAATTTACAGCAAAGGATTTAAAAGTATGTGTTTAGGCTTACACAGATATATAAATAATAAATTTAATAAAGCATTGTTACATTTACTATCCAAACTGACAGCCTTTTTTTTTTTTTTTTTTTTTTTTGAGACAGAGTTTCACTTTATTGCCCAGGCTAGAGTGAGTGCCATGGCGTCAGCCTAGCTCACAGCAACCTCAAACTCCTGGGATCAAGCAATCCTGCTGCCTCAGCCTCCCAAGTAGCTGGGACTACAGGCATGTGCCACCATGCCCGGCTAATTTTTTCTATATATTTTAGTTGGCCAATTAATTTCTTTCTGTTTATAGTAGAGATGGGGTCTGGCTCTTGCTCAGGCTGGTCTCGAACTCCTGAGCTCAAATGATCCGCCCACCTCGGCCTCCCAGAGAGCTAGGATTACAGGCTTGAGCCACCGCGCCCGGCCGAAACTGACAACCTTTTAA